>JAGDQP010024723.1:0-27637 GCA_022664845.1 Lepisma saccharinum
TCTGTCATGTTGAACAAAGGTACAATATAGTACAAATTCTCAAATTTTGAGAGGTGAACTTATATAAATAAAGGCGAGCTATTATGTAATTTCTAGAGAGACTAGCTCAGTATAAGCGTAGTAGCAAGAGGGACTCAGTACTTGCTACTCTTTCAAGTAGCACATTGGATACCTTTTAGAAATTGTGTAAAGATTCAAAAGAAAAACTATATGAATACGCTATATCAAGTACACAATTCAAAATGTCAGGATATACCATAACATCGTCTTATAAATCTGAGTTCGGGCACTTCTATAAAGATGAAATTCTGCAAATACAAATAACATAATCTATATACTTTATGCAAATCCACAATACCCATAACAAAGATTACATCATAATTAACCTAATTGACAAGAGGTACCCACTGACCTGATTCCAAGTTTTAGCTGGGGAGACGATTTTTATATGTTATTAACATTGGAAATCAGTAGGATATTTTAAAATTAATATTTTAGTATCTACTGTAGTCGTTCGTAATTTCATCCGAAGACTGAGGTCCGGACGTAATGAAATATTTGGTTTTATTCTATCGGTTTTCCGCTATGACGCGTGCATTTCTCATCGGCTACACGTGACATTGTTATTCTAGAGTTGAAAAAGGAAAATAAGGAGGATGTTTTCATCAGATAAGGCAGGGGGAAAATAGGAAAAAGCCTTGCATCTTTCTCTTTGATTATGACATAAACATATTTGAATATGGTACTTTTTGATTGTTTTCGACACTAAATTTCCATTTAATAACGTCTCTAAAATACTTCTCTTGGAAACTACATGTATTAATAATTGCGTATTGTCTTCCTGTTCACGACATATGTTGTGCCCTTCTGCTTGAATTCTTGGCTGCGAAATGACAAACAAGTCTATGAGTTTTTCTCCAATAGGTGATCCTGACAAATCTTAAAGCGAACAAGTGCAATCATAACCTAAGTTCTCTGCTTTGGTAGAATATTAAAATTACCTTGTTGAAATCAGTTACAAATTAATGTTCTTTGATGATTTACATTGTGAGCTTCCTCTGTTATGTCGCGTAAAACATTTCATACAATAATGCTTTCAAAATACATAACTTTGTATTTACTATAATTGTTTCAATAAAGAATTATATCTATATTTTATAAAATTGTTTGGGCAATTTCGATAATAGCATTACACTACAGTAGACCCGAAGAAGATTGATTAGCTTGTCTGATACATTTTAGTTGAGTCGTAGTGTCGCTGAGAATACAATAATAAATAAATCCTTAAACCTACAAAACACAAAAATATAATACACAAGTAAGGTGATACACCATTATAAACTTTTGGTTTTCAAATCAGTGACCTTGCACGAATTTGTCTTTTTCTGTGTTGAAAATCGTGCGTTTGAAATCCATAAAAGCTTATCAATGATGAATGAAAATTGTATATAATTTCAAAAACATGAAAGATATATTAGTGTACACTGGTCATTTAAATCAGAAGCAAGTTCACACCGACTGTGGTCCCCAAAATGGCAATATCTACTGAATAGTTTGTACACACTATTACACTTTGGTGTTCAGTCATTTCCAATTAACCATTATATAAGGTGGATCATTTTTTCACGTCGTCACAGTAATATAGATTTTCTTGCTGCACTGCACTATTGAAACACAGGTCCAACGTACAACGTTAGATTACAATTGTTTGTGTGAGCACTAACACTTACAGAAGGTTTACCCACTGTGGGAAATAAGGGAGTAACACTTAGAAAATAAAGCCGCTGCTTGCTATGCTAAAGAACTGTGTGTAACTAAAGTACAGTATGAATTACCCTGTCTTATTTCAATCTTCAGGGAACGTTGGGGTAGATGCAGAATGTAAGGGTGAAAGTGGTGAAATTTATTTCACTGGCTCGATGAAGAAGTGCTGCAACTATGCAACTACACCATAATAGATGCGGTCTAGTAACTTGGAAATGGATTTCACTGTCGAAGTAGAATGGCAGTTGTCTATGGTTGGAGGCTATATGGATAAAGTTTTCCTAATTAACTCTCGAGACAAATGTTGGGATTATTGTTGCACTGCTACTCATTCGCTTATGATATTTGTTACTACCTCATTGGGACAAGGCAAATTTGATGCCCATGCGTTGGTTGTGCTCATACTAGTGAGTGTCAGTGTGTTAAGGGATATTACAACTAAGCTATAAATGCATGAAACATAAAATAAGAGAAATAATGCAAAGCATACAATTTAATGAATAATAAAAATAAATAAAGTAATATATACAACTGAAATTAGTATGATAGTTGATAACTTTTTAAGTGGTTACTGAATTTCTGTTCTGGCATTTGGAATTACCACGCCTTAAATATCATAGCTATGACCAAAATTATTGACAATATGGCCTATCACGAATGTAATGTCAGAGGAAATATCTTCTATAAGGTCAATTTAAGTAATTCAAAAATAAGTATGGGCTTAGGTAAATATTATTATATAAGCTTGCGGGTATCCTTATTCGCATTTTGTGTTCAGCTATGAATCTGGATTCACTCTCTAATAGTAGATGATGCTTAGCCTGTAGGCTCTACCTCAGTTACAGGTTGTTTAACACATGCAGCTGTTCGTTGATGTTTGTAGAAAAAATAAACTAAAAGAATAAAATAAGGTGTACATGAAATTAGAGCAATGATAAAGATATTAAGTAGTGTCAGTGTAGAGAATGTGAGCGGGGAAACCGTGTAGTCATATTTGTTGTTAAATCATTCAGTTTAGTATTTAAAACTGTGATTCTAAAGTCATAAATAAAAGCTGTTTTAATTTGTTCTTAATATGAAAGCTTATTTGGGAGATAGCGATTGGTAACATTCAGGGTGAATTTAGATTCCAGTACTAAATTTTGAAATATGATATCTTCATATTCATCAAGTGGCACAAAACGGGAAATATTTCCTGTCGGACGGACTATACGCAAAATAATCTGTTTTTCTTATTTCTGTATGTGATTTGGCCTGATATTTCAGTATTTATAATTGATCTCGATTTAATATGTTTATAGACAATAGAAGGAATAATTTTATTAATATCTGCATGACAATTAGTAGTCGTAGTATTAAAAGTCGTGGAATAACGCGTTCAAGTAATTTGATTTTGAAGTTAGGGATGTATAGAGATTATCACAGGCGAATAGTAACTGATTCTGCTGGCATGAGTCGCTAATCTACCCAAAAACCTCGAAAAGCCTTGTATACAAATTTAGGGAGAACGTATTTTAAATGTTTCGTTGTGTGATTATTACTAAGTTAAAAATTCGATAGACTTCCAATAAAATAGAACTATGAATCATGAACATTTCCAATTGCCAATAGCTATTGTTGATTCTAAGGAAGTATACTGTAATTATGTTGGCGTGGTTAAAAGAAAACAACGCGGTATCTTGTGTAAAGGTCTTTGTCTTCAGAGTAGGTTGATTGCGCTTGCGAAATTTCTATTATACGAAATGACATTTTATGTTCAGATTGTCCGGAATTAAAAGCATTAAATCGTGATGTGTAAAAGATTGGTGAAATAGTATTGATGTCTTCTTCTGGAAAGTTGATAATGCGCAGAAGTAACGATGCGTTTCATTTAGAATTTTCATTAATGCTTGTCTCACTCCTACCAAAATAATTTTCACTAACGTTACCTGATTTCATTTTCTTTGAAATGGGTTGAATTTCGGATCGTAAAGGTTTTTTGTTTCTCTTAAGATTTTAATTGACGTTTCTAAGTGCCAAATATTATTGAGGTTGAAAAACGATAATCCGAGAGTAGCTCATATACAGAAAAGTGATAGTATATGTCTGTTAGATCTGTGAGGACTACATATACATTTGTCTCCATTAATTTTGAATGAACAACAAAACACTGATTAATATAATGTTTAAATTTAGCATCTACCTCTGAATAATTCTGTAACATTTGTTTAAATGCACTACATTTTGTGTCCGGTGCTAAGCTATTAGAAATATCCCGGTGAACGAAAATGGAATATATATTTCTGATTTTGTAACACAGCAATGGCGTGTTCATGTATTACTAAACCCGCTGATGGAACTACGATATTTTCGCCAAGGTTAATGTCGGACCAATCGTGTGCATCTGGCTTGGACGGAGAGAATTTACTATGGTCAACTGTCAAGGTGTTATGTGTTATATGTTGTGTGAAGGTTAGCAATATAATTTTGACACGAAATAAGTAGGTCATGCCATGCTAGCTTACTCTTCATTAAAACTATGCATGGTGAAGTTACTTAGTTGTCCACTTATGCTATTTTGCATTACGGCTGATCCGTAATGCAATAATAATAGTAAAATGCAATTACACATAATTAATCGTTAATTAACGATATCGTCAAGTATGGTTAGTAAAATCAAAAAGTAGGCCATAAATCTAACACAATATGGTTAAATGATCCTTAATCATACATATAGGTTTTGACTGCTTTTTTGACTTAACTACCGTACGTGTTGTCCCAGTGTATACTCTAATGTCAGTAGACTGTGTTGCTTGATCTTTTGTCCTATTGGATTGTAAGAGATCTTGCAAACTAATATCTAATGCAATGGGTTATCGTTGTGATGGTATTAGCAGCAATTGTGCAAGTACCATATACCATCTATTAAAATCAAATTGATTTGCGTTGTAAATATAATGATAATTAGGGAAATATTTCGGTCATCCTCTCTAAAGCGGGATATTTTCTACTTAAAGGAGGAAAAATGAGATGTAAGTATATATGATTCACGAAAAAATTGATATGCATTCCGTTAAATAAAACTATTTAATTTATTACAAGGCGAGCGAATCGATTGTTATTCACTGAGCGAGTAAAATATTAATGAATTGGAACGTAAAGAAACATGAACTGGTATGTCTTTGAAAGATTAAAGAGAAACAACGCGTGCAGGTTTGTATATTGCTGGTAATAATCCCGGAGAAATAAAATAAAGAAGTGAGAAATGCAAGTGATATGTTGCTACTGGACTGTAAAAAGGTCCAGCAAAAGAAGAGAGAAAGAAGAGAGAAGGGGAGAGAAGCAATCCATGTGTTAACGGCTGGGACGCTGTTCTCAGCGCAAATGTATCTCGGAAGGTGTGGCCTACTTACTATAACTACTAAGCGAGCTGAGGTGGGTGGGGCTATTGCATCATTGTCTCAGTCGTTGTGGCTTCTGCTCGAGAAACGTTCTGTGAAAGCAAAGTATTGCTGGTATGCTTCTTCAAGAACTGAGATCGTGTTGACTATAGCTCATAACCTTGACCCTCTTATTACTGTATAATGGATGAAACAAATTGATGATTAAAACTTCACATCGTTAAGAAAATGAATACAATGCAATTGGTATCCCTGAACCTAGTAACTTTGAAATGAATTAAATCGGTTGTAGTTCTGTGTAAGATTTCGACTGATCGTGAAATACGTGTTCGGGCCTTCTTATTTCCGAAATTTGCGTAACACTGTTTTTAGTGATTTTACAAGGCTCAAATTTTCTTAACCTTAAATTACCATCAGTTTGATCTATTACGTTGTTTATTCGATGATTGGTCTTGCGTATTGGGTGATACGATTTTTTGTATTTCTTTGCGTAATCCACGGATGGAAATTACAGTGTGATTTGGATCGTACGAGACGTACATGTGGTAATTTTTTTTCTTTATTTCCGGATTGATCCCGAGGGTGTAGAATTCCATTACCTGTAATGTATGTATGCTGTAAATTTTATGCTTTTATTGTGTTGCCTATTTTTAAAGTTATTAATTCTTAATTGTGGCATGCGGTCCGTCAAGTTTATGGTAAAAAGAAGAAGCATAAAACCATTTTTGTATGTTTATAGTGACCTTAATCTCTTTTGCAAGTTGAATAACAATATTTCTAACAGCACGTTGTACGCAATAATGCTGTTTATTGCAACTCACTATTTTCCATCAATAATAAAATATATACTGAAAATAATTCCTAACCTTACGTTGGAGAGCAATATTGATACGTCCACTCTGGTGTTATTTCTGAATTGATCTTATAGACACCTGAGCAGCGTATACTGTTTTAATAAAACTGGACTCGTTTTAGAGTCAACTGTATAAATGGTTTCGTATATGTAGTTGGGAGCGTAGAATTGATGTACATCGGCTAGCTGTGCCGACCAGTTACTACTGCCTTGCTATTTTGCTGTAAGAGAAGTGCAACTTTTCGAATTGGGAACTTAAATAGCTAAGTAATACTCGGACTTCAGACTTTTTAAGTTGAAAGATAAAATGAAATGTATTTACAAATTAAAAGTTGAATACATTATTCTGCATATTAGATGAAAGCAAACTAAATCTATCACCGGTATTAACTACGCAACAAATTCTCAGCAAGCAGTTTTAAGTCCGAAATGTTATACCCGATAAGTCGGATGATAGAACTTCATCCTAGAAATTCAGGGAGTAGAGAGTAAGAGCTGTAACGGTGTGAGAGATATTGTCCTCAGCTTACCTTACAGAATGGACGATGTTACTGCACTGTAGCCTGGTAGCGAAATTCTTCTGTTCAAGGGCAAACAACGCCTTTATATATGTTGGCATATCATGATTGACCTTATAAAATTTGACGCAAATCTATGATTTCTATCGCTATGTGTTGAGGCCGAGAGTATAGAGTGGGGGGAGAACTGCAGTATTCACGTCAATCGACGATTCCCTTGATGGTCTTGGTTCAGATTGCGCAACTGTATTTTCTAATTCTTAAAGGTTAAAGAGCGCTTTCCACACCACTGAACCATAATGATGTTAGTTTTATCTTCTGGCTTCTCATAAGCGAGAATATTATTTTGAGTTTTTAAATGGTATTTCCTTTCAAGCGTTCTTATTTCTCCATATGAGAAATAGTAAATAAAGAACCATATTCACATTCTTCTTCTTCTGGGAAGGAAAGAAAGATACTAGGCCTCTACATAGCGATTAGATCAATGATAATGCATATTATTGATTTAAATTAGGTTTGCTAAAACTGTGGGTAACAAGGTCCCCGCGCCTCCTTTCGATAATAAATAATGTTGTGGCAACACTTATTTTTTTAAAAAATCAGCTGTGAAAAGTAGGAAATATATGGGAAAGAGATGGAAAATTTAAATTTAAAATGTGGCCGACTCGTATACTAGAATGGAGTAGTGGAATCTGAGATGTTGTTGCATAGCTTATTGAGACGTAGACAGATAAATATATGAAAAACAAAATCATGGTAAACATGGTAAACAAAAACATATAAGAAACAAAATCATGGTAATCAGCAGAGGGTAAATAGAACATAATATATGATGAATACATCAGTAGACAAAAATAAAAGCTAAAATTTAAAAGAAAATACAAAGTTGAAGTGATACTGCATGCAGATAAGCAGAATAAATTTAACTTAAAAAAAACTACAGTAACATGCAAGCATAGTAAGCAAAAGTAACTGAGAAACCAATTATGGTTAACAACTGGTGATAAATAGAACATAATATATGAGGATAACATTAATACGATAATTAAATAGATAAGAAACTAAAGTTAAAAGTTACAAGGTCATAGTGGCACAACATACAACACACAGAAAAAAAAAATATCTTCGATTTAAAAACACATAAGGAAAATATGGCACAGCATTTAAGGTGTTACATTTACATGCAGTTGAATTATTTCAAGAGTGAAACTTCAGATAATAGGTTATAGCAAACTATCTCATCATAGGTACATGGGTACAAGCCGATTTAAGAACTAAATTATAAAATGGGGAGCCTGAAATTGTAGTCAGGCTGGCGAGAAATTTAATAATTAATGAAGTCGTGCAAGTCCGCTGGCCTATGATCTGAGGATTCGGTAACTATAAAAGAATAAAAGAGAGGATTAATACCAGTTAATCTTCTGTTGCAATTTGACATCAAGTGAAACACTGGATAACAGACAAGAATAATAAAACAATACAAGAACTGAACATCGTACATAGAGAACGGAAAAGAGAAACATGTGAGAAATACTCTATGGATAACGTAGAATATACAGCAAAAGGGTAGTACAAAGTAATGACATAAGAAACGAAATTTGACAAATATATAAAATAAGTAGAAAACAAACATGCATATTTTACTATATTAATATGAGAACAAAGTAGTCAATAAACTAAATTTACATGAAATACTATAACATTGTATCATTAGTTGAAATGATATAACCTAAGGCATAAATGGAAAATTTGTTTTCACTGAAAATATTTTCACTAAAAATATACATAAATAAGAGTTTATATATATATATATATATATATATATATATATATAAATATACACTTTCATATCGTACCGATCTCAATAGGTATATTTTCTTCGAAATCTACCTAAAAGTAAGCTGATAGAAAGAGTGACGCAAATACGGACACACGAAGAAAAAATATCTGCACTGACAAGAAAAGGGGATTAAAAGTTTGCCAAAATGAGTTATTGAAGTAATGAAGGCAAAGGAGTTAATAAGAAAATACAAACGCCGTCGTTTTGAGTACAAGCAATAGCAGTACTTGAAAAGTACTGATATTTACCCTAAGTTATGTCTTTTTATGTAATATTTGCAGAGTTGCTTTATATAAAAATAGTTTTTGAAAAATCTCAATTCGTTGTCCAGGGACTGTATTTTTACCATGTTTTTTACCATGCGCTATAAATATTTAAAACTCCATATCTTGGTAATTAATTCATCTATTTACTTCAATTTTCACTTGATGTAACAACTGTCTGTATGGTTCTTTACATCTTGTTTATATACCCATCTGTCTGAAACTTGATAGTCGATGTTGTGGGTATCCAACAGCACTCCAGACCAATGTTTTCGCCAGTGTTTTTTCAGTTTGGGGGGTGTAAAGTCAAGGTTGGGAGTGTGTAAGCGTAGTTTTTCACGGTTTCTATCGATTTTTCACCACAAAAAATTTAAAGTTTAGAGGGTGTGGTTTAGAATTTGGGAATAACACCACCCACAAGGGAGTCTGGCGGAATCACTGCTTTAGACCCCAGAAAGGTATCCGTTGAAACCATCGTGAGCAGTACTTTAATCTATAATATTTTGATCTGAAATAAATTTTCTGAACTTTTTTCTGTCTTGTATCGAAACCACACAAGTTCATTTTTTCGTTGCTTAGCAATAGTTATTAAGGCATATCTCGTTAATCACTTGATATCCTGAACATCTGAAAGGAATATTCTCTTTATTTTCTGGACTCAAAAATGAGACGTTTATATAGAAAGGTCAACAGGAAGTATCTTCCCCCAGAGCCCCACAGATTGATCTTCCATTTCTGTCAAAAGTTTCGACTCGGGCCGCTAATTAAATGAACTTATTACTTTTCTTCTCTTGATACAAGGTACTTAATAGCCTAAACTCGATCTTTATCCTCACAAATAACATAATAAATTAGGTTTGTCCTTGAGTATAAAATAACATTATAGTCTTTAAAATTGAAAATTATGCTTGTGGCTATTGATGTGTAAAGACATATGATTATATGAACACTGAGATATTCACATTAAGAAAATATTTCTAATAGATATTGTAAAGAAATGACGAGAGCGAGAAAATAAATAAAAATAGTTTAAACGTATCCATTGTTTATCTCAATGTGGCCTCAAATTTGAAGTACGTCTATACATTCACAACAACGAACAGGTATTAAAGCATTATTGAATAGTTAAGATGATACCAAACTTTATTTAACATACTTAAGGCCAGGTCGACATCTAGCCAGAATTTAGATTTTTAAGAAATTAGTCTCGGGAATCGATAGCATAATTTTTTGAAGTTCTGTATTACAGTTGAGCCCGTTAGCCAAGTCTTGTAATATCAATATGTAAACATTAAAAAATACGTTGAGTAAGCTTGGTTACTGAAGTACTTACAAAGTGTGGAACTTTTCTACACATCTCGCAGTCGAAAGCTCGAACTGTTTGGCTTAAGCTGTTTTCTTTAGTAGAAAGCCAAGCGTGTACTGATAAATGTTATGTTGTAATTGTAAGGTATATTTTCAAAAGAAGGTTTAATTCACATATTGCTGTTAGAAATGGTTTTCAAGCATACAAAATAAATCCGACAAGGAAAGTAAATTTGCGAAGCTTTACGCATAAATCTAGAAATGTTAAGAACTTGGTGCTGTAGTTAGAGAAACGCACTCATATTGGAGATCGAAACGAGTTTGATGAAAGTTAGTGTGTAAAGCGTTCAAGGTCTGTTTTGTAACAAGAAACCAAAACTGCATGTGAGCTTGAAATCTAAAAGAAATCTTGTTATATTCACAAAATATTTGTTTCACACAAAATTCTATCAGGTGATAGTTATTCTATCCCCCAATTCACAGCCATAATCAATCCACTACTGGATAAGGCTTCTCCTGAAGGGAGGAGTTGATTTACTGCTCCCACGCTGACCAGACGTGTTGGGAGAGGAGAGCCGAAGCTCTCAACTGTGATCGCCACTGTCTTTTATTCACAGCAGCTCCCCAATCGTTTCCACGGACTCCAAAAAATATATAATAGATATAACGATATTATTTTCAACGGGATGATAAAATGTGGTTATTTTTGGACCAACATTCTTTATGGTTGCATTTACAAAACATTTATTGTTAAGCATGGTTTGTTAATTTAACAATACTTGTGTGGTTGTTCTCAACAGCTTTCCATATGGTAACTAACAATACTTTATTGTTGAATTTACAAGAAATCAACCCGAAATTGTAGTAGCTTCATCTGTTGGTATTGTACGTCTACAACAGTTTGTCTTTGTTGTAATAACATTTTGTAATCAATAAAAGATTTCCCGCTGGGAGTTGTGTTGCCAACCAAATTTTTGAAACATCAGGAATTCTTTTATGTAACTTACTCTCTAAAGTTGTTAATTAGGAAGACTATTTTTTACAAGACAAATAGTGAACCCGTCAATGATTATACTTACCAATAAAAGGCTAATCCTCTTCATCTGCATACTCTGTTGGTGAGAGAGCGATCCACAGGGAATCCGAAGCATGAGGTGTTGGAAGTGAGCCTTTTAGTGTGTAGCAGTCCTTGCAAAGTTTGGGTCTGTTTCTTTGTTTTGTCTTCATCAAATTTACGGTAGAGAACACTCTTTGCCACTACAGTGGCACTTGAGTGAGGAAGACAGAGCAGAGACATAACCAAATGTGGATGAATTCGGAAACATTAACTGGTTATCTTCATACCTTTTGTTTTTACTAACTAGCATCCAAAAATCTTGAACGAAAACATCATTTTGAGTATGCGAATCTGTTTTGCAATAACCGCCGCTCTGTGTCTACTTGTTGCATTTTACTCTGTTTTATAATATTAAGAAAGTCAGCTACGAGAGGAGCAATTGATTGTGTCGATTAGTTGATCACACTTGATGGGCTAATCATCTGTAAATGTTTCACGACGGGATCATGAAGCGCATATCTCTATCGAATTTGATGTACTGCTTCAATATAGAATGCAAGACAACTGAGTTTAAAAGCTCGCAGTCCATCATTGGGAGATTTTTTTTTGATGGCAAGGACAGGAAAACTATGGCTCCAAAGTACATTTCATCTACAGATAAGAACTCCTGGTGGTTTCTGAAATCTACGTTTTCCATTGTTATTGTCTGAAAGTAGTGAAACGACCCCAACCCAAGATCCCAAAAGAGATCACACACACACTTCCTGGCTAGGTGAAGTCAAAACAGCAACACCAAAAACAATCCAGGAATGCAAATAGGGTTGCCAGGAGCCTAGAGTACCCACGCAACGCATCTAACCTAAACTCTAGCTCCAAACATTTTCTGCACCCCAGACGAGCGGCGCAGAAATCTCTTCCAGATTTAAGAATATCTGGGAAAGAGGATTCCAGATAATTGTTATCGCTGTGAAAAAACAATAATTTAGAACGAGGGAGGAAATACTGGTAAGGCGACACCTCCAATCTTTTAATTAGATCGTCGGTTCACACTCTGAAGTAGCAGCTGGTTCAGATTAGCGATAGATTAAGAAATAAAATGCAAATCTATACTTGGGAATAATTTCAATACGCATATCGACTCATATCGATAATACGCATATCGAGTCATGTGTGACTCATACTATGTCATGACTCACTTCGAAGTCTACAGGGTGGCAAAAGACCATGTCTTACCCTTACCTTAGTAGGGGCCACACCTGTAGTCTGGAATCGCAATTCCTGGAATAAAGACGAACGAACACCAACGAATGACGGTCGCAACTCAATCTAAACGTCGTGTCATAACCCAAAAATGCAAATAATATTTATTCACTCAAATCACATATATCAACGCAGAATAAGCAGAAATTCCATATATAGTTCCTTTCCCAAGTTATCACATCTCAGCTGGCAAAAGAATCCTACCACTGTCCTACGGATTTATGAACCAACCTAATCTAATTAAAACGCATCACTCAAAACAATAGCGAAACACAGAAATAATTTAGTATCGATTGCTGTCAAACTTCACGTGATGGTTCGCAGTTAAATTCCAATGAATATCGTGGCAAACATTAAGTAAATCACTGCACATCATAAATATTACTATAAACTGTATGAGGATTATCAACTAATGCCTTAAATCGTACCTAGTTAACTGAGAGGACTTCTATATTACGTTCACTGAACAGAAACACAAGATTGTTCGAAGAAATATAATAATTTCAATTTATTAGACTGAATGTACATAATGTTAGCTTGCGGAAATGATAATTTCATAAGAATCTAAACAGAATTACTGTTGAGCTGTAGGAACAAACAAATTTGAATCGTCTATCTGGTATACATTGAATTAGTTAAGCAGAAATGAAAGTTAGTTTGTCGGATATAAATGTCCATAATTTCTATAATAATAAATCTTGCTGAAATTTTTACAAATTATTCCCAAAACATTGTTATATAATTTAGAAAAGTTTTATCACATTATTACTTCCACGAATGAAGTTATTGTCCAAAATACATCACAATGAAAGAACCAAGTTAGCCTTGTTAAAGGCTTGACGTCATTACAGATGATTACTACATTATACAATTGACGTTCTAAATAGATCTTGAATAATGTTATAAAATATAACTATTTACCGGAGAATAGTGGTTGGAGTTGAAACCAAGATTAACTAATCATGTCGAGTTATTAAATTTACAATTAACATCAAAAAACGGTACGCAATGGTGGTTGAACAGACAGGTAGCTAATTTGACTATGTAATGTAAAATATGCGGTAGCTGTCAACATTGCTAACCGGGAATTTCGGAAGAATATGGAAACTGGAGACGAAAATTATGCATATGATTATTAAAATCCAACGCTCCGATAATTGAAATGTAGAAATTCAGTTAATAGCGGCCCCATACTGAAATTTAGCACATATTACACATACTGACAAATAATTTCCGAAATATAAAATACTGATGATTGTAGTGAAAATTTGAAGTAATTTCTTGAGATGAAATTCTCGTTAGAATATTCCAAATATACCTTTTATATTTACCAATAGCTGTTAGGGCTCTGAAAAGGCAAAATTACTGGAAGCCCCGACGTCCGTCCTTCGGCGTGAACAAAATGGAACTAACTAACGAGGCGAGGGAGAGCAGTTCTCCCATCAAACGGAGAAGAAAGCTGATTCACACCAATCAGCAACAAACAAGTCACGAAGCATTGACTAGGGTCCAATCAAAAACAAGCACTGGATCCAAGTCATTGCTGCGTGACTAACGAAAACCTGGATGGATAACGATTAAAACCCAAAGCAAAAAATAAAATAAAAACGAAACACGCTCACTAAAACCAACCAAAGAGAATGAGCTGAGGAGAACACATATAAAGGAAACAGAACGGAGACTAAAAAAATAAAAGGGGGAGAAAATAAATGAAAATGGAACAGCAACTAGGCTGTTACAGTAGTTTGTTTTATTTAACACTCCAAAATAGTCTTTACAAAAGTGCATACAATTGTTCGCAACTGATCAAGTTGTGGTTTCTCACTCTGCATTTGTTTGTTTAGGGCGTTGAAGATAGGTAGAACGAATTCAAGGAATTCAAGATAAAGTCTATTAAACTAATCATTTAGTCTTTAAAGGATGGATTTAGCGGCTGCTAGTAATCTATCCGACGCAACTGCATTAGTGAAGAAGAGTTTAAGTGTATCATATTGCTCCAGAAAGAGAACCACTGTAAGTAAGGACAACCATCTTGTCTGATTAGGATGTAAAAGTTTGTTGGGTTTGACTTGAAGAAAGGTTTGACATTCTTTGAATTCACTTATTCTTTTTGCGCTCGCATGAAAATTGTTGAATACATCCCGTGCTAAATCTTCAGGAGCACGTGGTAACTTTGCACACGCATGGGAAGCGCAGAGATAAAACTAGTGACAAATACACTTCATTACAAATAGATTTGGAACAACTTTCTTTAACAGCGTACTCACAGAGTTCTTTTTCCCCATCATAACGCTTGCTTCATCAGCAGCAAAACCGACTAAATTTTACTTATATGGTATGTTACATGAAGCAAATGAAGTAACAGTATGTCTATATAAAGACTCAATAATTCCCACAGTGATTGGAATTAGATAAAAAAAAGCATCAATGCTACCCCCACGTACTATTTACCACAGTTACAATACGTAAGTGTTTTGTGCAGCTTTTATCCGTCGATTCATCGATTAAGATTGAAAGTTTCCACTCGCAAAGTAATTCACACAAGCGTTCCTTATTCTGTATTCCAGTTAGGTTCTTCGCAATAGCAGTGGCCTTTGTTCGAGAGCATTTAATGTTCTTTGCAACGGAAGATCATGTTGTGCTAAAAATGACATTAACCTCACCTCCCCTTCTCTCACGCGAGTGTCAAATTTCGTCGCTTTACCAGTAGCTTGGAATTAGATTTACTGTCCCTGAACCTATTTAGCGTTTCGAATATGCTTTTCTTATTTCGGCATGTCTTTCAACCCCAAGCAATATATATGTGATCATCACACGCCTTACTGCTTTTCGCTAACCACCTTCGCAAAGTTTCTACAGACTTCCAATCTTCTTTATAACACTGTTCGTATTTCGTTTTTTTTCCTAGCTCCTCCCTGTTCACTCATTGCTTAGTAATTAAAATAACACAGCACTAACACAACATATAGCTATTTACAACTTCTCTTGAAATATCTACGAACGAAACACACGTAACACCACTGAGATCACCAGTGAGACAATGACTTACTGAAAACCTTGATCTATGCAACAGCACAATGAGAACGGTACTAAGAATTGTTGCGCAACCAGTGGAAAGTGTAGATGTCATGCAAAACCGGGAAAGTCCCACTTACTGATAGACACTCTAAAAATCAAGAACTTCCTATTGGTCGAGAAAGTTCCTATGTCTAAGTAACGACGACCTTACTACATGTTCAGATAAAGAAATCGAACTGCAGAAAGTAGAGAAAACAAAGAGCTTTTAGGTGATGCGAAAAATCAGGAGAATGTTAACATTATATATATATATATATATATAAAAACAGAAGACCAGGAAATCTTCTGGAAAATAGCGATGGGCAAAAAATAGCGAAGCTGCTCCTTTTTGCAGGTAGTTTTTTAGATGCTGCTTTTCTCCGAACGTCGCAAACGGTGTAAAGTACAGCACACCGAGTAAAAAAATGAGCTGCAAGTTCTTACTTAATTTTCTTTGTCTGTCCCTATCAGCAGAAATAAATAAGATAGTTGACCAATACAGTCGAGTCGGACTTGCGATAATGATACAAGTGCAGGTGTGGAGATATCGTCTTCTCTCTCATCCTCTCTCTCTCTCTCTCAACTTACCCTCTCAAACTCGTTGACCACTTTCGTAAAACTAAACAAATGAATATGCAGTGACATCAACCAGGCCACTTTGTGACTAAATCTAGACAATTTGAATTCGCAGCCACCAAGAATCAGAATTTTTCTATTGTCTCGTAGGCTTTGAACCACTTTCTAGGAGTTTCTACACCCAATCTACATAGTTTTCCACTGGAAATTTGCATTTTAGCTATATTAATAATTTGGGCTAGTAAATTTTAAGGGCAAATTGCCTTTTTCCTCCCACTAGATCCGTGTCTCCTTTCAAGTGTTGTGTATGATGATATCCTGAATAGTGTAAATCAACGAACGCGAGTAATTTAAAAAAATTGAAACTCAAAATAGACTGGCAAGACTTAATTTTCATTAACTGTGATTGTTGGAAGGTGGAGTGTCACACAATATTTTTCGCATGCCGTCGAATAATGTTCATACGAACTTTGGCGCGAATATGTCCAACTGTATGTGGTCCATTTGAAGAATTGAATTTAAAAACGGTTTGCATTGCAACTCTGACAACTGGTGTGCTTGGGGAAGGGATCACCTATAATATTTTTGTATTTTGTCGAATAAAGATTATACCCAGTTTGACACACCCACGTGATGTAAGCAATTTGACAAATTAATTTTTTGAAATAAACTGACAACTGATGCGCCATACTAGACCCGGAATAGCTCTACGAACTGTCCCAGTACGTAATGTACATGTATGCAAAAGTGTGTATAAATCAATACACGCGTGAAGACTTGAATAATAGATGAAAGTCATTTGTGTAAGTTAAATTTCAAAATAGGTTGGCAACACTAACAACTCGGGTGCTTGGGGAAGAGAACACCCACAGTTTTCTTGCACTGTCTCAAATAATGTGTATGCCAAGCTTTCACAGTTATAGAAGCAATTTGAAAATGCATTTGCATTTTTAAAAGAAGATTGGTAACACACTGACGACATTTCCAGTACCTAATACACGTCCGTGCTAAATTTGGTGCAAATTAACTCACATTAATGTAAATTAATCAACCAATTAGCAGATCATTAAGCAGGCTTCCGTCCACAAATAAGCACACGAGATCAACTTCTTCGACTATCAAATGCCATAACCAACCAATATAACACTTCTAAACCATTTAGCTTACTTATTTTGGATTTAGAGAAAACTTTCGATAGAGTTTGGCACGCTGGTCTCATCTACAAGCTTGATACCGTTAATCTTTCTTTAACCTTATATCCCTCTCATTTTTCCCTTCTTATCAACAAGACTCATGTACGTCAACATCAACTCTACTCTTTCTCATCCAATTTTTCTCCATTGTGGTGTCTCTCAAGGTTCTGTTCTTTCACCGCTATTTGATATCATGTATATATCATTCATGCCTCAATTTCCACATCAGATATCGCTATATCAGTATGCTGATCACGCAGCCTTTCTTTCTCACTACTGGAAACACCATTAACGCAATCAACAAAACCATACAACCTGTTGTGAATGCCTTCACAAGCTGGTGCACAAAATGGAAACTGACTATAAACGCACAAAAAGCACAAGTATTCATCATTCTTGCACCTCGATGCCGCTCTCGTATCCGCCAAAACCCAAATCTTTTTCAGATCACAGTAAACGAAACTCCTGTACGACATCATCCACAGGCACGCCTTGGGGTCATCTTCGATACCAAAATGTCTTGGAAGCCACATATGCAGAAGATTCGTAAACAGGCTACACAACGACACAATTTACTGAAACGATTGGTTGGCATCTTGTGGGGTTTACATACTCCGACTGTCATCAAAACGTTCAAAGTTTTCATACGCTCAGCCTTAACTTATGAACACACCAGTTGCCTCAAATGACTTATATGAACGTCTTGCCATTTCCGAAAGACCTTCTCTGAGATTGGCCCACAGAATAAATCTTCCATCACCAAGAACCTACTTATACCAACGAATGGATTTTCCTAGGGTTACAGAATTTCTTAAAACACTCCGCACAAAATACGTCACAAAAGCAATAGCTGAGGGGAAAACTGTATTTCTTGATACCTTCCAACAAGACGCTATCCATGATTCACCTCTAACATATATCTATTCTCCCTTAAGCACCTACTTACCATATACTCTCATAGCCTCGACGATAATAACCCTCTTCGAACAGAACTAGCCATATATAGCCCAAATCATCTATCACCGCATGTTTATCCATAACAGCACTAGTCTTTCATCATTGTTTCTAATAAGGGTTTCATTTGTCTAACATCAGCTTCGAGCAGCCCCGAAGCAGAAGATAAACCAACATTTGTCTTTCTAACTCTCTCATAGTGTTTGTCTCATGAAAGTGCATTGCATACATTTATCACGTCACCCATTACAAAACATTTATATCATAGAAATATGTATTTCACAATATATGTCTCTCTTAGTATTAATTATTGCATTTGGTTTGTTTGTCTTCACACACACACACACCTAAACACACTGACACACACACACACAAACACACAATCCTAGCATTGGCGGGAAAACAGTATAAGTAAAAAACTAGCCAAAATGAGATAAGTTAAAAGTTTAGATCTGTATGCCCCCATCTTCGGTTAAATTAGTATAAGTCAATTCTAAACGTGAGTTGAATAATCGATTCTTTGTACTTTTAGTATAAGTGATAAATACTTAAGCCTTGCAGGGAAGAAGAAAATCGTCTCCTGAAAAACTGTATTTTTGACTTATACTGTCTTTCCCGCGTATACTAAAATTATACAACTTAGATATTACCTACCGTATTTAATACCCAGCAATGCAGAAGGTAGTTTGTTCATAGTGAACTAAGAATAGCGATTTTACATTTGAAGTGTAGTTTAATTTTACTGCATGTTATAGGTACTTACTTACTGAACAATGATAAAGAGAAAATAAATACTATTTTCGTTGCTAAAACTCAAACCAAATTAAAACATATTTAATTAACGAAACAAGAATCTCACAACGGACTGGAGACTCAGCTCAAAATGATTGTGGTACATTGTCTGAGGAGAGCGAAGAAGTAGCTATAAGAACATCTTCTTTGCATGGCCAATTAAAGTGGTGGGCAGAATCAACTAAATGATAGCCTATGTCTAATACGTAATTATCTTTGACGTAAGTTAATATTAACTTCAAACTTTGTCTTAATCTTACTAAGAGTACAGATCAAATACGAAACTTGTAAGAACGTTTGAAATGGAAAAATGATTTTTCTTTCCGCCTATTTGGACGGCAAGGAAGGAGAAGCCGAGCATTGTACCAAATGATAATGTGTTACCTTCATATACTTCAGCAGATTTGCTGAAGCGGTAAAAGATTATAATCTATTTTATTGGATTAAAAACATCCCCAGAACACAAACTGTGAACACTACCAACTAGCGTTGGGTTTCTTTAAACTAATAGTTTGTTATCAAACTTAGCATCATTGTTGATATGTCCCGATCATAGCCTATTCATTTTATTATTCCAATATTCTTCATCACTGGCACCACACATGATTGCCAGCTTGGTAAGGTACAAATCTTACGAACAAATAAGATAGCGAGTGCTGTAAAGAGTTTGCATAAAAATATGTAAGATAAGACACATATTAACAAAGTGTTTCATTTCCTGTGACAATCCATTTTCGAGTTTACTTGTTCAGTTTTTTACGTTTCAGATAGATCTGCAATAGGCATTTTATGTTCAAATAAGTATAATTCAATTAAACTATAGAACGATACATAACACAGCAAGTTCTGACACGACGATTATAAAGAACAAGAGGAGTAACGTCAGATATTTGTGTTGGACGAAAACTATTTTCAGATGCTTAAACCAAGATTATTACACACAGTTTTAAAAATATGTTGGTAAACTTTTTATTTTGTTTTTATGGGCCTTTTAGTAAACTTGACTTCGGTAATGTCACTATTGAAGAAGTGCAATGCTTGTTAAAATCCAGAAGTATCCATGTACGAAGCGAGATTTGTAGCCATGGAGACGCTGACCTAACGCCTCAGAGCACTCGACGACTTTTACAAGGCAGAAATACCGTTTTAATTGTATAAGCTGGAGGAAAACAAAATTGTTTTAAACTGTTGTTGCTATCACATTGAGTAGGTAGTAGCGAGTATGTCCCTGAATGCTTAAAAACCCATTTGATATGCTGAAACCGCTTGTGTATAAGGCGCATAAAATTTTCCCCCAAGTTGGAGAAAAAGAAAAATGTTTTATTTACTAAGAAATTTTCATTAACTTAAAATGTTACGTTATCCTCCTTATAAATGAATTGAGATGAAAACGTAACTCTATCTACTTTATATGTTTAAAAATTAAAGCTAGTAATACGGTATAAATCAGACATTAAATTCAGCAATTTTCCAGCAATTTTCCATATTGAGTTTAGCGGAGAAAATAAACGTGTCTTTTATGTGTTAAAAAATAAAGCGAATTTGCAATGAACAAGTAATCTTATTTTGTATGATTGGAGACTTTTTCATGGAGTAATTTATAAACTAAAATAATGAATAAATAAATAGCCTTTCCCAGAACAACTATTGCGTCATTATCAGTGTGCATTTGGTTATTTTCGATATTCGTTTTTTTCTTTCAGACAGTGAAAGGTTATTTCCTGTTAAGTTACAGAATATACCATAAGCTGTATTTCTTTACATTGTGTACGGTATTGATACTTATTATAGTAATTAACGTTAATTCCATAACTATACTCCTTTTATTCGCAAGCAAGGAACAATATTTTTCACGAATAAGATACGATTTAAACAAACATGTCTCGTGCACTAAGCTCATCCTAAAAATATTGTAAATTTTTGAAGTGAAAGTTGCGCGTTATACACAAGCGGTAATACAAATTGGGACGGGCTATAGACATTGATCTTTTTGACTAAATAATAATAATAATAACAAATTTTTCACGCTTTCGCCGAATTTTTAGCAGCTGGTTCGCTCCGGTTCTAGGCACTTTGTAGTTTTTCAGCCGTTCCAATTGAGATTAAAGTTTAATTTCCTTTCCAAAACAACTTGAACCTAAGCTCTAACGTGCTATCATATTCGAGGTCTTTGAGAGGTTTTCCGAATAGTTTGCCGATCCGAGATTATTAAAATTTTGAAAAAGACTGGTTTAGAGCATTGAGCCTTTATACCTCCAACTCTAATACGTTCCCCTGCCCCTGCCTCCAATTTAGTAGCAGCAACACGAGCAGTAGTAGTAATTATAACAATTCGACCAGTATCTGGTTCTCACAATTCATTTTTAAACGTGAACTGTTTCTGTGGGTATAAGTCATAATTCGTGTAAATTAATGTTTAGATTGGTCATTCACTTGGAAAATAAAATAAATTTATCTTTTCATTTGCATTTAATAACAAATACGAATTGTTTCGTTAATTATCACATCGTTTTGTTAAATACAGTAGCAAGAATGGAACAATTACAAGTTTTTGGGAATTACTAATTTAACTATATTTGCTACTTAAAAAAAAACTAATTCTAGGGTTTCATCTGCGGTTATGCATTGTACAAACAGAATTAGAAACTCCTGACGGAAGAAAGAGTAGTGGTACCGTAAACCAATATGTAAGCCAGTGCAATTTCCTTGTAGTTCTGGTCAAATAGATTAATGTTACTTTCATTAGCTAAATTGACAAATTAACCTGAGAGCTTATTGATAAACTGCAGAACTACACTCTGTTAATTATACATCCATTGCGAATAACAGTAGGTATTTGGTTAGTTACAGAATATGTATATGCTGTTGTGTACGGACTAGGTGTATACAAACTGACTAAAATTTAATAGGATATAATTATATTAATGTTTTTGTCAGAGTATCGGTACTTATAGGCATTTAAATGAAAGGCGTTCTTAATTAATGTCTTTATATGTTAAAATGTAGAAAAAAAATACGGTTTCAAAAGTTAATATTTTGTTCGATTTTATTAGAGTTAGAGAGGAACGAGTTTCAAGGAACGAATTCCTTTTTAATGAACTTCCGTTGGAACTAGTTCTTTTTTTAAAAAAAACTTGTAAAGTGATCGGATTAATGTCGTCTTAAGAAGGAACGAGTAAACTTTCTCTTTTGAACAGGTGATGTCAAAATCGTTCCTTTTCAGATATAGCATGGTAGCTTGTAATAAGGTTGTTAGACACTTATTTTGAGCTAATTAAGCTTGATATTGTGTTCAACTCTTCGGACAACTGGTTGTTATTAACTAGCTAATTCAAGCTTTGTGGAACAACTAGATATGCGATAAGATAAGATAAAATGAATTGTATGGGCGGTAACAGCAGTATGGCTTACGCCCGTCCCGAAACTAGATATGCGAGAAAGCTTGTTAAACTTAAAATCTAATTGAATGTTATTTCACCTTAGTGCGCTGAAGTTCTATCACTTGCTATGTATGTTTCGTCGTAAACTAACCTCTGGTATGAGCCACAGTCTTTTATTGTGAACCTGATGAACACACTATAAATAGCGTTCGGAAAGCAAAGCACATCGAGTGATTCCGTGGTCTGATGGCTACAACATTGGATTAAGATGTCTAAGGATTGGTTCGATTCTCATCTAGGTTAGCGTTTTGTAATTTTTTTAAAGAACTACATGAGCTTCTTCTCTCCTGTTCTGTCAAAGCTTCAACCTTGATTCTTGTAAACTCGACTGTTAGATTCAATATTAGTTAAACATTTTTTAAATTTGATTAGCTAAGCTTGTATCAAAGTTGGTACATTTGTCAAGGGAAGTTTGATTCACTTTTGAGTGAAACCAAAATATGCTATGTGGATTGAAAATACTTACTTTGCGCAAGCGTATACTAGTTTCATTTTGCCGGAGGCTTAAGTCTAAAATATTTTCTGTTATGAAAATAAAGAAATGTTATGATACGTGATTCACGACGCTTAGCCACATAGTCATGGCCATACACGTTTTTGCTTACTGGCACGTTCATATTTTTTGAAGAGCTTGTTCATGGTTTTGCTGGAACGTGGATAAATTTCTTTTTGGAGGAACTTGAACGTCCTTAAGTTTATGTTTTTGCTGGAACGTGGAGGATAAATTCTTTATTATGAGCAGTTTGAAAGTACGAGGGTCATTCAAAAAGTTTCTAGACAATTGATTGCACAAATCGGAATGCGCATACATATATAGCGATACTTAGGATTCTCCCTGACCTGTACTTGTCTCGTGTCTCAATCCACTTTCTGAATACTGTTTCAAAACCTTTTCTTACAGTCTGTTCAGTATACCCATAACAGCAATATTAAGGTCATCATCGGAAGAAAATCTTTGTTCACGTAGTTTCTTTTTAACTTCAGGAAATAGATAGAAGTTACAGAGGGTGAGATCAGGCGAGTTGGGATCGTTAACCATGTTAACGATACCCTAACTCATGTATAATCTGTTCTATGACATGAGCACGGTGGGCCGAAGCATTGGCCTGATACAATATCTAGTCCATATGTGCATACTGCGGAAACTTCTGTGCCAATTTTGTCATTGCCATTGAGATGTTAATTACATGTTCCCTGGATGGTGATTCCTCTGTCCTCTCTCACTATGGCCTCGAAAGTGTTGATGTTGATGTCTGAAGCGTGTGGACGGGCAACTCATTTTTGAGGGCGCCTTCCAAGCTGATCTGCCCACTCTTAAATTTCTTAGGCCACTCAAAACTCGAGCACTGGGTAATTCGCATGCCCCATAGCCTCCTTTTAACATTTTATGCATTTATGTGGCGGTTATCTGCAGGCAGACGCAGAATTTGATGCCTAACTGTTGCTGCTGCTTCGATTTCATCGCGGCCTCAGTTCGGGTATCACTGACAGGAGTTCAGTTCGCAACCTATAGAGGAGGACAGAATTAGTGGACAGGTTTGCGCTTTTTCGAAACAGTTACGTACGCATTAGCCAACAATTACACAAAATTTCAAAAGTATAGGTCTGTTTATTTTTTTGCATACAAGAGCAGTCTCGTAACTTTCCGAACGGCTCTCTTAATTCCTTTTAAAATTCAAGACTGTTGAACTTTATTCCATGTTCATATGAATAATAAGGAACTGAACTTAAAACCAGTTCCTTTCTTTAAGGAACTTAACCAAAATTGGATTTCATACCTATCTTAAACTAACATAACATTGTTCTTTCAGGAAACGCATGCATTAAGATATATACGAAAAAATATGTTGCAAGGATTCGGTTCCTATGTGTATACCGAAAAGGAATAACAAATAAACAGATAATTATAAAACAAAAATTCTATATTGTTGGCTAGAAAATTTAACTTTAGAATAAGTAGGTAATATACTTCGTAAATTATTGTTGTAAAAGTATTGTTGAAAACTACGAAATACAAAACTGTATAAAAACAGGACTAATACTTAAGCTTTGGTTTTGGTGATTGAAAATTTTGTATAAAATAAATGTAAAAAAGAAAAGGTAAATACATATAAAATTCGAACGACAAACAGAAAACAAAGTAAAAATTTCCAAATTTTAAGAGCAGTACATTCTTATAACATATTCCTCCTCTATAGTAATTCGCGGTAAGTTTGTACCAAAATTAGTGCAAGGATAATAGCGTATATGGTACTCGATCATGCTTTCAGGATATTTCATATCAAATTATGATCTTCCGTACGTTAGAATTATAAGAGAACTGAATTTCAATTCAGTGTAGTTCAGAAGAACTCAAGCAATATTAGCCTTGTTCTAAATTATTGTGCTAAGTTATCTCGAATGAAAGAACCTGATACACGCTGGACATAGATCGTATGTAATTAGAAAGTGCAAAAGAAGACGACCAATACTGGAGACAGTAAAGAAACTGTTATGAACATTGGCAATACAGATATTGTATATTAAAACACTATCGAAGGTATGTTTGAAGGAAAATGGAGAAGAAGTAGAAGAGGAAGACAGATGAAACTCTTTGAAATCATTAAGGAAGATACATCGCATGCTTAGAACAAAAAGCAAAACATAGATCGGGATGGAGAGGGTTTAATGACCCTTGAAAGATCTTCCACTTCCGGTAAAGTACAAATGATAATGAGCATTAGCGCCATGAAATGCAATATAGGAAGGAAGAACAGTCGACACATAAATACATCATAAATTTGTTTCTATTTTTCCAGCGAAATGGAAACTTTAAATCCTTGATCGACTTTGTCGACGACGTTCAGCCTCATTCGACCAACAAATATAAGAGAGACTTTAGTGATGTGTGGGTGAGTGAATATGTATATGTGTGTGTAAGAGTGTGCGTGTGTGAGGGAGAGAAGGGTTTAAAGATGGTGGTGTTCCTCTTCATCGACCAGATGGATTTTCCATAGACGAGTGAAATCCTATAGAGAGGATTCTGAAGGATCCACTGTGGAGGATCAGAGGAAGATGTGGTTTCGCCCTTCAATGGTTGGAAAGTTAAATTGAAAAAAAGAATCTGTGGATGTGTGTGGAAGGGTTGTGTCTGTGTGTGAATGGATGACTAGGGACATGCAGTGAGAGTTAACAGACGAGTGAAAGAGTGTAAGGCTTGGGCGACAGTGAGAGATGATAGAAGATGGAGTCAGTATCTGAAGTGGACTTTGCGAATTGGCTTTGGACACTTCCATTTTATTTTCGTTTTCTTTTTTATCCCATATATGTAGTGAAAGAAGACACCAAAAAGAAATGAAAAGAAAATTTAAGATTATATTTTAATATTTGCTTTAATTTGTCATCGATAGGATTCTTGAAGTACAAAGCAAGAATATTGATTGACTTTAACTTATGATATTCCTTCCTATTCCTATTTAAAATAATGATATCTATATCGCGATCTTCCCGGAGGCAGGTTAATCAATGGAAAGTCACTGGAGTGCAATATTTTTTTAATTTTCAAACGCATGGCTATAATGACAGAAATTCAATTGCAGGCGATAACGATACGATCGTGACATTTTGAGTTTACCTCGAATTTTAAAAGAAGCCAGTAGTTTATGGTACATTATTATGAATGTTATTATAATCATATTTTACGTACAGGTATACGCCATTCTGATTTTTAAACAAATATATGTAAAGGAAAATTAACAGATGCTACGTAAAATTTCTACAAGCACCGTGCTTAAAGTCTTGCTGTAATGAAAATACTGTCGATGTCAAATTCCATGTCCATGTTGATGAAGTGCATAACGATACGTTTTTCTCCACTCCTGCTCGCCTACCATAGCAATAAATGCCACGGAATATAAATCATAAGATTCTAGATTTGAATCCAGCCGCAGACAAGTGTATAAACTTTCAATTGTACTGTCACTTACAAAAGCAAATGGATGTTGGAGTTATAAATAGTTCTCACCTTCAGCAAAATTGTTTCACTGTACACCTAATAGTTAGACAACTAACATCACAGTACAAATATGCATCAAAACTTGACATGCCAGGATATTACTAAATTTGGAGGAAGAAAGAATTGATTCGTTCAGCATCATTTAGAGAACCACGAGATAGGTAGGCAGAAATCAAATTCTTGTCTTGATCAAACATACTAACACACACGCACAAAATGAATGAATGAGAAAGAAAGAGATAAGAAAAGAAAGAATGAAAGAAAACGGGTAGGAAAAAGGAGAGGAGAAAACAAGTAAAGAGGGAAAGAAAAATGGTGGAAGAAATGAAAATAAATGAAATTTTAATGCTTATGAATACAGAGTCTGCGTCCCTTTATCCTTGTCCCCTCTTTATCTGTCTTTTGTTTTATTCACTTTATGGGATAAATCTCTTTCATGAGGAATCGTGAATATCATTTAAAGTGCTTAATTCCTTGAAGAAAATATTTTGAAATCCCGGCTGTGAATCGAACCAAGAACCTTAAGAAAGAGAGTATAACATGCTGACCACTTAGCCACACAGACTATAACAAATGTGTTGTTAAATCAGCCATTAAACTCGATACTGTCAGCGACTTACGTCGTATACCCTTTGATTAATCTTACACATTAGCGCATACCTTCTGCTACGATGGGTATACCATTTATTTAGTTAAGTTTATTTATTTAATTAATTTGACTGTGCCTGTGAGATTACTACGGTCAAATACTTTAGTTCCACTTGATCGAAAAAAAAAATTTGAAAAGAGGAATGGACTACAGGATATGGATCAGTATATTATATTATTGCAATATTTTAACTACAATAATACCTTTGTAGAAGTGTGCACAATGTATACAGTCAATTTGAGTAGATATTTGGCGTGCAGGTCTTGAGTAATATATGGTTTGACTGATGTTTTCCTAATCAAGGTAGAAGTTTAACTTTTAGATATATGGAGTAAGCCCAACATACTATACTGAATAGGTTTATAAAGGATGGAACAAGTAAGATTTATGTGTTGTCTCCGGAAGCAAAAAGATACAAATGAGAGATGACTAATAGATTGAGGTAAAAGGTAATCGTTTATATATAGCCCGAAATATATGTGACACAAAACTGTCATATTTTATGAAAAAAAAAACCTTGGGCATATTTCGGGTTCTATCATACAAAGATTGTCTTGAACGTTTTTATTCGTTAATGTCACTTGCATCCCTTAGCTTCAGAATCGACATTTCGACATAAAGAATTGTAACTGAATTTGAACTAATATAGATCCGAACAAAAACACCAGAGGTGCAAAAAGTGGAGCCAAGTTCTTTAGCCCTAAAAAGGTGTGAAATGGGAGACGGATAAGCCAAGTTCCTT
>JAGDQP010024724.1:0-27637 GCA_022664845.1 Lepisma saccharinum
TACCACGAAGGGGTTTTTATACTGATATCACTTATTTTGTAAGGCTGAATATAAAAAAAAAAGTGCTTAGTCTTCATACAAAAGGCCGATTTTGGGCCGTATCTCGAAAACGGTAACTCCTATCAACAAAATAAGCTTCGATTTATCACAACTTGTTGAAGCCCGCAATTGACTCCCAAAACCTCCGGTATCAACCACTTTGGGCTAAAGCCAGAATGACAGAGGTCCTTTTCGATCATTTGTGAAAATTTTGTGATTGGGCTAAAATGGTCATAACTTTTGAACCCCTTCAACGATTTTGACGTATGAAACACCGTTTGAAAGGCATTGAAGCGTAGATTACGATTCCGCAAGCTTCGGCCGCCTATATGACAAGTGATAAGTGGTATCACTAGAAATGTGAAATTCGGAATTTTTTTAACCGCCCAGGGGGTCCCAGGGAGGTCCTACCGATCCAATTCATTTTCAGTGTATTAGTATGGCAAAAAGCTTTCAAATACTACTTCAACCATCAAAATCGTGCTTATAGTTTGCTAGATCCGAAGTTAGCTGTATATACTCGTATATATCCCGCGCAAAACATGTATTTATTATATTCTTGACAGAAAGTACATTTTAAACTACTCACCATGGGAACGTGGACGTTAGATAAAATTAGGTACGGTCATGTATCTTTACATTTTTCTCCTTTACGTCATGCCCAGATGAGTGGAGCAGCGGCGGAGAGTGTTCTCCGTACGGGCTCGTATTTAAAAAGTGGCACGTGTCACTATGGCGGAAGGATACAAGATCGATTTTGGTCCATATCTCGAAAACCGTAACTCCTATCAAAAATCTAAGATTGGATTTATTCCCATTACCATGGGAGCCCGCAATGGACCCCTAACCCCCCGGTACCACCCATTTGGGGCTAAAACAAAAAGACACACAGAATGACGGACATACCTTTCTATCATTTGTGAAAATTTTGTGATTTGGTTTAAAAAAAAAAGTCGTAACTTTTGAACCGCTCTACCGATTTTAACGTATGATACACCGTTTGAAACGTATTGAAGCGTAGAATAAAATCCAGTACGTTTCGGCCGCCTATATGGTCTGGGGTCAGTGTTATCCTAAAAAATGTGAAATTTTGATACTTTTTTCAAAGCGGCCAAGAAGATCCTACCAACTCAATTTTTTCCTGTGTCTTATTATTGGAAAGAGCTTTCAAATGTAAGTTCAAGCATCAAAATCGGACTTATCCTTCGGTAGATCCGAAACTAACTGTATACTATCTGAGTGCCGCTAACAGTGTCCTTTGCCAGCGTCACTCGAAGAACTGCCGTTCTTCATGATTAATAAGGTATACTAGGTGAATATATTAATATTAAATGCTCGAATAAGATAGAATGGTAGGATAATTTCAAATGATATAAAGATAAAATTTATCAAATATTTTACCGTAATTTGTTGCAAAGCACATTTGGACAGTAACGAAAAAGAGTTTAGCCTATCAATAAGTTATGAAATCAGTAAAGGTATATGATAAATTTATGCCCGAAACTCAATATAATACAAATAAACTTTTAATTTCCCTTAAACAAATTCTTAAGTTTTAAGAAGAGATATTGACACAAATACAGCTAAGAAACCGTAAGAGGATTTCATTATCGCCACGTAAAGAATTTTCTGTTTAGACAAAGCTTTTGATTGTAAAACAGTTTCAAAGTTCATTTGACGGAAAATTCTTAAATCTATAAGTAGTATATTTTAGCTGATTGATGTTGGTCATTCTTCCTTTCTTAAAGAGGCGATGATTTACCCCATCTTACCCTAAATAACGCAACTGTTGATAATATAATATCAATCCAATTTATATTTGAAACTTATTTATGATTAGAACACGAATCGCCGTTTCTCAGAGCTGAATTTTGAACTAAATTCTAGATGGCAGCGCTAAACTTATAAAATATCTGTGAACGTGACTTTTGAAATATTAAAACATACATAATATTTCACTACAGTCAATATATATTTTGACTTTTATTTTGCGCGATTCTGCTGATTATTATGCTATTTTTTTATATATTCTTATTTGCAATATAACTTGACATGCTCACTTGTGACCAGCAGTGTTAATAAGTGATAGACCGGTTATGTATAAGTAACGTAGAGAGCTCTTTTTTACAGTGCATTTCAATGGAAGACATCCGAACGTTAATTTTATACGTGAAATTGTACATTAACAAACTAAATCTACACATGAACCCGAAACATAAAATGAATAACCCTGGTCGCTACCCTACCTTATTCCAACCTAAATGAAAGATGACTAAAAGCCATCACGAATTGAAAGATTGATTTCGATCTCTTGCAACCTGCTCGTAGTAAAAATACGGTGGAATTCTTTAAGACAATCAAAAAAATCGTTTTTAATTTAGAAAGTAGTTTTAACATTTTTGGTATGTAAGTGACGTCATCAAATTAGGTAACTATATACACTAAAACCTCGTTTATCCGGACTTGACGGGACCGGATCCGTTCCGAATAAACTAGATTTCGGATTTTTTCTTTCATGCTACAAGCGCCTTCAAATACTGTAACAGAAAAGTTTATTTTGCAAACTACAAAATTAATTTTAATAAATTGAGGGCAAATACAACATTGGATATTTACATTGTTGGGAATTAATTAGACCCGCTCACTTGTATACATTGTACCGGTATTTAAAACTCACTTTTTTTTTTTTGAAAATCGTTTTGTATACATGAATTGTGGGTTAAACGAGGTTTCAGTGTATTAACCATTTGTTACGTGTCCGTAGCTCAATGTAGAGTATTTATTGGTTTCGTATTCATGAAGCATTGGTTTCGCGCCCAGTGGTCGCCCATCTTAACTGAGAATTTCCTAATTTCCTTCAGTTGCACCAGACAAATACCGGAATGGTTGATACCTGCCGATAAAAAGTGGAACCAATCGTTCATCTTGTTGTTGTGGAAGGTATTCCAAATTCACAAATTTTGACCAGGATTCGTGTAAAATATTTCAGGGTTGGAAAGACGCATGTTGAAAATGAACCACATGCAACTTTCATTATAACAGAAAATATCGAAGCAGCGAATGAGACTGTGAGAAACATCAAACATATATTACAATGCAGCAAAATTGGTCCCCCCCAAGTGAACATCAGTGTTGCCAGTGCTCATAACCTCGTGAAGAGTAAGTAACCTGGGTTTCTCGCACAAGGATTCAAATCCAGGTAGGACATGCTGCCAGCCACCTTAGGTCCCAGATTTAATCACCGGTTTGTAAGACGAGAATTTTACCTAGCGAGTTGACATTTGAGAACCACAATTCCGTCATCACAGCTGTTACAGAATAGATACTCATCTAAATAAATATCTTCTTCGAAGAGAAGATGAAACAGCTTCCAGAACGCTGAGAAAGATTCATTAGAACGCAGGGGTAGTAGTACTTCCAATAATGACATATTTTGCAGATATGCAACTTTTCCACTTTTCAATAATTCCATTAGGCCGGATCATTAGGACCTATCATTAAAAGTTCAAATTAATAAACCGCCCTTTAAATATGACACAATAACACAGTTCATCATATCTATTGGTGTCATCTCATTACGTTGTGATATAATATTTTCTTTCAAAAAACAGTAGCTCAACACCACATTGGATGGCTTCCCAAGCAAGAACTTATTAAGGTAGGTAATGATATATTTGTGTATTTTATTGAGGTGTGAAAAAGGGAAGGGAAAAAATAAAGGATTATTATTATGTTACATCGCTAAAAGGGACACACAAAGCTACTGATACGTGGACGTGTTTCATTATAATATAAAGACAGCGTAATAATCTAACACTACAACAATATAACAAAGCATATCTTAATAATGATCCGGACTTGTTCCAATACGGAAGATATATCAAATTAACGTAAAAGGTAGTGTTTTTCCTTATTTCAGATTATTATAGTTCCTTTCCTGGTACAGTGTCTGCTAAACGTGAAAGCTCCTTATCTTATTTCTTCTTCTTCTTCTTCTTAAATATATGCTCATTTAGGTAGTAACACGTAAATATAGCTAATGGTGCTACCGGTCTATTGTTGTTTCCGTACAACACAACAACCAATTTTCAATGCCAATTAAGTGGAACGCGACTACGATACATTGTATTGTTATTTTGTAAAAGTGGACTTTCACATCTTCTGTTAGATTTTATTTTTTTTATTTTTTTTAGTGTTTCCTGATATTATATCAGCTTGTTTAGACGAGGAAAGGGAATCTTTTTGAAGGGGGGAAAATTAAGGAAATTCTTCTAAGGCAGTAATGTTGTACATGAAAGTTAATCATTATAGCTATTCTTCTGCTGAAAGCGACAGGTCCTTTAAGGTACGTAAAGCCTCTCCGTTCAGTACAAAGCCTCTTCGTTAATGCTGTCAAAGAATTGGGTTCGTCTTCTTCCTCTTCATCTTCACCCCCATCAACCACATATTCAACTACGTCGTTTAATATATAATCTCTGCACAACCTGGATCGATTTTGACACCATCTGAGGCGGTTATTTCCCAGTTAGTGGGCACGTCTTCCTGTGTGACGTCAAAAACGGCAAGAACGCTTTTGGTTACCTTGTAGAATTACCCCTCCCCTTTTTTTTCCTTTTATGCAGTCCTACAGCATATCCTTTTTCCCGATTTCTGTACAAAAATTCCCCCGGTTAAGTTTACTGTCAAAATTACTGGAAATTAAAACTAAAAATGTCATAGATATTCAACAAAAAATCCCGATTTCTTTCTTTTGCTCTTCATATGACTAGATTTGCCCGTTTTCCTGGAACTTTCCCTCCAGCTGACAACACTGATTGAGTAATTGGTGACAACGACCAATACTACTCGTCGAGTTAACATTTAAGGAGCAAAGATAGTTTATTGTCTTCCACTGGCCAAGTAGACTCGAAGCTAGTGAAAATTGATCAAGGGTATGGATTCCTCTGGTGGACATGCATTCAGAAGAATTTCAACTTTATACAGAGTTAACTGCAACATGTGGGTTCACCAGTACTTCGCAGCAGAGAGCTGAGACCAATAAATAAATAATATCATGTGAACTTCCATCCAAAATCATTTCGGTTTCATGCACTCCCATAATTTATTTGTCATATTGATAAATAAAATTAATGAATCACAAAGGATGAATGAAAATTTTATTGCTGAAAGTAGATTTGTATCAGTTACGATGAATTTAAGAGGCTGAAAATGCAATGTCATTGATTTGTGACTGTTGCCAACCTGGTAAAGGATTCTATTTATTTTTAAATGGGATTACACCGGTTTATTAGGTACACTAACTACCAAAACGTAATTGGTCGCCCACTTGAAATATTTTGATGTGTCAAAACTTGATGGTGCCTATTGCTGCTATTAAAGCATCCACTCTCTGCGGCATGCTCTCAACTAGGTTGTAGATGACGGTCTCTGGAATATTCTGTCATTCCTCTTACAAAACCTCAAGCAGGTGTAACTTGGCCGTATTTCTCGAGACCTCACCCGTAGGTTCAACTCTTCCTAAATGTGTTCAATAGGATTGATGTCGGGGATCTGAGTAGGCCAATCCAAGCACTGAACATTGTTCTCGTCATAGCGCCGCATAGTAGCAGGAGCAAAATGACACTTGCCATTGTCTTCTTGAAGGTAACAGGGGTCCATTCATTTAAAAGGTCACAATGTTCGAAGCATTCCATTGCCTAGAATTTTACAATACGGCTCTGCGTTCTTGTTACCACGAACAAACACCAGTGGTCCCACATCCCAGGACCTCACAAATGCGAAGCCAACACTCTAGCAACTGAGCAAAAGCTCCTCAGTGGATGTTAGAGACAAAAACATAGGCATTTTGATCTACATGTCTTTTTTTTTCTATATCAAATATACTCAAAATATAAAGCGCCTAATTGGAAATGGCCGCAGTGATTAAAATAGATTTCACTTCTAAAGCTCGGTCGACTCATATACATGTGAGACTATGGAGAATGCACACTGGAAACTAAATTATGAACTATGAGCCAGAAATGGCTAACGGGAAATGACCATCATGGGTATCAATGGATGTCTTTGTCAAACAGAGTCAATTGACATATATGTTGTCTGGGTAGAGTCACTGGGAATTCTCCACCCCGCGAAGTTATATTATGGACAATGAACAGGAAGTGGCTATCCAGAAATGGCCAATATGGATATCAATCGTTTTGTTTTGTCAAACGGAGTCCATTGATATACAAATTAAATGTTTATTGATATACCCCACCCCCGGAAAACAAATTATTCCCCATTGTACTCTAGTTATCGTTAAAAACAAGTGGATTTCAGGTGCGAAACTAGATGCCCTGTATCTTGAAAATCTAGGCGAATTTAGACTAACAGGTCTATCTAACAAGACTAACAATTTTTGGGACTATCTATTCTGATCTCAGAGTTAAATATTTCCTTGCCACGTGCATCTCACCTTGTATCACACATTTAATACACTGAGCGGTTTATTACCAGATGTCTCTCTTAGCGGTCATAATGAGATGTTTTTATCCATTTTTTTTTTAAAAAAATCAATTACCTAATTTTAATTTCAAGAAATTTTAGACAGTTCTTTCTTACAAGTTTATGGAATATCTTAGTGATTACATGATACATAAGATGAATCCGGACCATTATTTAATCAAGTATCCAGTCATTTTTCTTCTTTTCCTGGTTGGTTAAAAAAAAAGGATCTTTAAAATGAACATCAAATATACAAATGTTACTTGTTTTCGTTATATTTTCTAGTGGTCTGCATTTTTGGTTGTTGGAATTCCTTAACTCTCATTGAAGTGGTTCAACGTTAACATTAACTTTTACATTTGAAAGCAATCACCGAGCGGCCGTAGCTCAGTGGTAGAGCGTTAGATTCGGGAAGTCATTGGTTCAATCCCAGCGACTGACTATCCTGATTGAGGTGTCGGGATGGTACCTTCAACTTAGACACCTTCCCACATTATTTCCCCACCCTCATCCTGACCTGAACTTTAAATTTCTAAAGGGCATGAATAAAATTCAAATTGAAAGCAATGGTTCAATTTTTTATATATTTTTTTTCGCTTTCCAGCTTTAGCTGAGCTCTTTTTGTTTCAATCAATTTGTGAATTTTTTCCACACTTCTTGTTTGCCTTTTCATTTTGTCTCGTTTTGTTTTCAAGTTGAAAACACTAATTGAACGCTTTTTCTTCTTTCCTTTACAATTTGTGACCACTGCCAAGTAAAGTAAATACATTGCCATGGCCGAGAATAGAACACGATTGCTTTAATCAGCTAAGCTACGAACAGAAAATGTGTTTCTTTTTCTGCGCAACTGAGCATATCAGCGTTTCGTAGGATATATTGTATAGTTGCTGATTTTCTCACCCGTTAGTGCGGGGTGAAGAAAATATGTTGGCAACATTAACAGCAGTTCTTCTACTACTACTACTACTACCATAACAACAACTACTACTGCTACAACTACTACTACTATTAGTGGTAGTACGTTTGCAACATTCAAATTTTAAATATATTTTATTTATTCATTTCATAGTTGTTGTAAATTAAGCACGGTAACAATTTATTTATTTCATTGTTATTAACAATGGAATTATTTTTTAAAAAAATAGTTGGCTACACGGTCATACACGGTGACTTGAAAAATCTCTATGATCTGTTCTGGGACTCAAGAACACACGTAGGCCTATATGCAACATTTGGTAGAAATATATGCACGCATATACTGTAGATTTGTAGCTTATAAGTAACAGCTGGATATACTTGCAGGTGATAAAACACAAGGCTTGTGTCTGAAGCTTTTAAACGTCATTAGAAACCATTATTATATCATATTTATCCTTTACATAACTATTCAAGAATTTTCCCTTGTACTCAAGAAATTTTACCTTATACTCACGATTTCTTTTTTAAAAAAGTCTATTCAGTCAAGAAACTGAAACACCTTTATTCATTAATTCTACTGTCCCTACTTATGAGTAAAGCACACAGCGCACATGCGCCTTTTTTTAGCACACAAAGAGCACGTGCCTTGAAAAACAAAAGAGTAGTACTAGGGTAGACCGGGGCTATTTGAGTCAAGGGGCTACGTGGGTCAAACGTAAGAAAAAATGTTACTGCACATTTAATATGCGCACCAGTACGCTGCACTTGCCTTCAGTTGTGAGTTCGCTGGCAAAGGGAAGGGTGTGTATGTGGTTGATCTGCTGCTTTCTTATCAGTTGCTGTGAATTTGCGACTATTCTCAGCAAGGTGAGTTCTTCACCTTCATATTTTGCTCTGACATGAAATAGTGGCTGTATGATATAAGGTGCTGAACCTGTGTAAATGCATATATTTGTAAAATTATTAGCGTACGTGTAAAACAGAACGTATGCATGTTATAAACACAGTTTTTGTTGCTCTCCTTTGTTGCATGTGAAAGTAGTACGTTCCTACGTAAGCAAGTGCACAACGGGGTTATTTGAGTCGAAAAAAATGGTGCTATCTGAGTCAGGTTGCTATTTGAGTCAGGTGTAAACTTATGTGAATGTATTTAATTTATGAATTTGAATTTTGTATTTATGGTTTACCCTACATGATGTGTGTATGTAAAACAAAACATTTCATTTTCTTTTTAGATGGTACGAACATACAAATCAAAACATAAATACAACAAGGGAAATAATGAAGACATGGAGAAGGCCATCCAAAGTGTAACAAAAGGTGATTTGAGTTTACGTGGGGTTTCACAGCTCTGCAATGCAAATTTGAAACTTTGCGAAGGAAAGTGCAGGTCAAAAGGTTGAGACTAATCTTCTGTAATAATGATTAAATAGTTCAAAGTGCAAAACCGGAAACCATAGGACACCCCACAGTACTGAAAGAAGAACAAGAGGAAGAGTTCGTCTTGCGAATTACGACTCTCGTGGGATAAGGACTAGCCTTCGCCCCTGAAACGATTCGTGAAGCTGTTCATCGATATCTAATAATAAATCAAATTACGCATCCTTGGGGGAAAAAAGGATTAGCTGGTAAAGATTGGATTCCAAGTTTCATGAAAACATATCCGAACTTATTATTACGGAAACCTGAGCGACTTTCAAGAGCTCGTGCTGAGGGCATTAATAAGGAAGCAGTGAGTGATTTTTATCAACTGTTGAAATCTGTTACTTCGACGATTAGTGTCAACACAAAACCACAGCGTACATACAACGTGAATGAAACAGGGCTTCCTCTTAACAACAACCGAAGCAAGTCATTGCCAAGAAAGGAAAAAAAGAGGTGGTTGATCTCACTAGCGTCGAAAGAGGCGAGAATATCATTGTGATAGTCTCTTGCACTGCCAGCTGTCTATAGATGGAGTCTCTTGCAACGCAGTTGGACAATACATCCCACCATCTACCACCGGCTTGTCATGTTTCCTTATCAGATAGTGGTTACGTTAAGGAAGAGCTGTTTGTTCACTGGTTCGAGATTTTTCAAACAAACAGGGTTGAGGAGAAATGTTTATTAATGTTATGTTTTTCACACATTATATAGAAAAGGGTATAATTTAAGAATATACACAAGCGCTAATGTGGTTAATGTAAAAAATGTTGATACAGCGAAAGACCCAAATAGCCCCGTGATTAATACTAGTCTCGAATTCTGCCACTTTTATTTTAAATTCGTTTTCAGAATTTCCATGATTTAACAGGTTCTTTATTCTTTAATATGTTGTACTATAATAATGTACGTAGATTATGACATAATTATTTAAACTCTAAAGTACGTTGGTTTTGGGAAATGTTGACTTTTCTCTTACTATACTCAAATAGCCCCGGTCTACCCTATCACTTATATAGTTATGTTATGAAGACCGCTTGCGCCAGTCCATGCGCATTTGATGGTGTTTTAAGAGTTTGTATTCAAAATTAAGTACTCATATTTTTCTCTTCATTAAATAACAAACAAACACAACAAGCGGGAGAAACATAGTTTTCCTCAAGTAAATACAAATATTTCCAAACAACAATATTGCATAGTAACATCGGCTAAACTTTATTGAAGTGGTACCTATCCCTAACTTGTTATTATGTAATACCCTCTCCTCAGTATATAGATTTTTTTCTCTTTTCTGCGTACTCTCTGTTTCATTCTGCAACTTCAAAGCAAACAGTAACTCTTTTCCTTGATTACCGAAGGTTTTGCAGCGTGTCTAGTTTCGATGGTTTACCTACCGTATTAATGATCATTGCTTCGATGACAGCATAGTTTTAAGAGTTTATATAATATTCTTTTAAGTATAAGGATAAGAAATTCATATTTCCATTTTCGTTTTATCTTTTCTGAGACAAGTTCTCGATAGTTTTGATATCTTGGATACCTTCAAGGTATCGATATCGACCCATACTTCTAACAAAATCTGTATTTTTCGATTATTTTCGCTAAACCATTAACGACAATCTCGATCGGTTCGTTTTGTCCGAGAACTATCGCGTTACATAACCCTCCCCATAAGGAAAACTCGGCGGGCCGCCGGTGGCCCAGCTCTCATGGTTGGTGGGCCACCGGCGGCCCGTCGAGTTTTCCTTATGAGGCTGCTAGAACACCAATCACAATCGTTATAACCGAGCCGCCGTAGCCCAGTTGATGTATCTTTCAGGAGGTCGTGGGTTCGATTCCAGCAGCCGAACATCCTGACTGAGATTTATCCAGGGTTTTTTCTCAGTCACACCAGGCAAATGACACGACGGCACATTCAACATAGGCCCTGGCCGACACCTTCCCAAATCCTTCCCACTCCCTTGGTCCAGGTGGTAACATCGTGAACTTCGGATCAGCAATGGGTAAGTACGTGGGTTCGAACCCCGCGACCGACAATTCTGACTCAGGTTTTTTAGAGTTTCCTTCAGGCGAATGCCGGGATGGTATCTTAAGGAAATTCCTGGTTCCCATTCTCAACTCACCCCATCCCGGTCTCAGCTAAAGATGTAAAAAGGCCATGAATAAATTGAAACCATCGTTATTAGAAAATTAGTTTTAATCCAAAACACAATTATTAAAGCGCAAATGGCATTCGCCAGCGAAATTTGACACATTGCCGTAAGTAAAAAAAAAAACAAAAAAAAAAACATTATTACATCTTTCGACGAACATGATATCCAGTATTTGGATTAACGAGAAAGCTCATCGGATCTTCATTCGTAGGACTTACGTGAAAAAGACAGAAATTGTGTACTCTTAATACCTGATGGTTGCTACTTTTTTTTGCAATAAATATCCAAAGGATGAAGTGAAAGTAAAGCACCAAGAACTTATTTACTTTCTTACTCTATTGCTTACGGAACTCCCAAATTCATCACCGCAATAACAAACGTTCGCCACAGGATTCTATCCTGATTAACATCAAGCCAATACCAAGAACTAGGCCTATACCGGTATATATCATTCATAATGTTCATTAATATTATTCATTATGTATATATATTCATTTAAATACCAAGAAGTATATTCATATATAAATGTGTGTATCAGTAAGTTTTGCTAAATATACATTTTTGTATAGCTATATCCAATGTTCGATTAAAATTTTCTTAAAGCAATCGTATTTGCATTAATTTTCATGCATTGTTCTTGAAAAGAATAGTCCAATAAAGAGTCTTTCAATAATAATAGTGTGCGGTACACTCTGCCATCTATTGACAACATAACGTTTGTAAACCTTGTTTATGATCCATTTGCATTACTTCAATATTATAAAAGAAAAAACACACAATGAAATGGACACTTTTACCAGGAAACTTATTTTGTCCATTGGTTTATACCGATTAATCGCTGCTTATATGGTACAGCGTTAGATTTGCATTCGAAAGGTCCTGGATTCGGCTATTTTGACAGTTTTTTTATCGTGTTTTCTGTCATAACAGGTTAATGCCGGGATGGTACATTCAAACCGGACCCTAGTCTACATCTTCTCCATATCTCATCCCGGGCTGAGCCGAAGGTACATAAAGTCCATAATTCAAACTCAGAAAATTACAATAATTTATCCATGGATCATAGGCGTCTTATTTTAATGCGTAATAATGGGTAGTTTTTTGCGTGTTTGTGATTACACTCTCATTTGCTGAATTTGAGTGAGGATAAAAAGGCGTTTCCGGTGTAACGGCATCTGTGTTTTACGGGAATTCCTGGAAACGTATATAAAAACCATCCACTGACTTTCATATAACCTTTCTACGCTTCATGGACTGCATTTGCAATTTTCCTACCTCGTTAATTGCTGCCGACCGGACTGTCCTTTTCTGCTTTCTTCATTTAATTATTAGCGTCGACTTGCAATTTTCACAGGATTTCCTTTTCCGAAGACTCTTTCTTTGTTAATATTTCTAAATTTTTTAATTCACAGAATATACATGTCAACTCCAGTAACCAAAGGTGACATTTACGAAAAAAAAAAAAAAAAAGAATCGTTCCAGATAATCTTTTATATGTAACCCGAAATATGTGTGACACAAACTTGTCATATTTAGTACATGGACAAATTATTCGTTAATTCCACTTGTATTCTTTGGCTTGTAGACTCCCCATATATGTTGAAAAGACCAACAATTTTTATGTACAGGATATGAAAAATCTTTGCAGAAGGTAAAGAAAAAAATAACTTATATTCTGAGGATTTCCTATGGAATTATTCTATGAAATTGGTAATGATCTACTTATCTATAGAATTAGCAATAAACAGTTATGTTATCTAGAATCACTAATGATCAGTTCAGGTTATCTAGAACAGGTAATAAACAGTTGTGGTTATTTGGAATCTGTAATGAAAAGCTCTGATTAGTTGGTTGTTCTAATTTGCAGTCAGTTGATTTGGGATTAAGTACACTGTGAACGGACATAGCACAAATTTATTTTACTCTACGGTAAAATGACGTTTCTAAAGTGCTACGTCTGTTCTTCAGATTGAGAATTATTATAATTTACAACTGAAATGATATTACGTTAGCAGCACGCTAACGAAGTATTCCACAGAGTGGTAGATATTGCAAAGTCAAAAGTTTTGGAAATAGCGCAGTACATTTCTATCTGTTATAAGGGTATAACTTTCGAATAAAAGTACTGATTTTCTTTCACGAAACTTAACTGCGTTTTTGTAGAGGATGTTACAGTTGTAGTCCCGTTCTACTATGTATATATCTGAAATATACGGTAGGAACAACACGAAAGAAACGATACCTGCTCATGTCATGTGGGCTTTGTGGTGGACAAACACCGTGTGTGTGTGGGTTTTCTCGGAGTTCTCCCGTTTCCTCCCTCTTTCTTCATTGCACTAATTCTTTTATCAGCATCCATTCGGCCAGAACTAAAGTTGTCTAGAAGTTTAAAAAAAAGTAAGTTCAACGAAAGAAACTAGCTTTTAATGTACGGGATGTACAATTTATTGTGTATCCTGACTCGTTATGCAAAATACAGGACAGTATTGTTATACATGTTGCATAGTAATAAGGATTAGAAATGATAAAAGTGCAAAACGAAACTATAATAGACCTGTTTCGATAAGATAAAATGAAATTTATGGGCGGTAACAGCACTATGGCTTACGCCCGTCCCGACAAACCTGTTTGGAAAATGTCTCCCCGTTTTTCTTTAAACAAGCACATTAAAAGTATTGAAAAGTAGTTATCTTTTGAAAAGAAAAAGGACATAAACTGCCAGCAAAAAAAAAAAAAAATAGGAAGTATCAAAAATTATGAAGAAATAGGGAAAAGTTATTTACTAAAAATACCTTAAATCTTCAAACCGGCGAAAAAATAAGAGTAAAAAAATTACACAAATAGATGGCGCTATCATCGCGCTGTAACTTCAAGTATTTAATGGGCCCTATCATTATTTTTTTCTATTTTGTTCGTTTCTTTCACTTTTAATGTACTTTTAAAGTTGATTTAATCCTTTTTTCCGAAAATATACTTTTTATACTGAAAATAAATGTGACGCTCACTATTGCAATCAAACTTCCTAGAACTTATCGTTTAATGTGTAACAAGTAAATAATGTATTTCACAAAGAAAAACAACTTTCATCTCTGAGAAGACAGATTGTGTCTGCCGATTGTTGTATATTTTACCAAAGCTTTTTTTTTTTTTTTTTTTGCTTCCTGTAATCTGTGGAAAATGGGTTTTTGATACACGATATAGTCAATTTTCTTAAAGATCTTTGACAACAGTGTGTACATACGACAACTGAAGCGAAACATTACGTAATCTATATATATTTTTTATTTTCGTTCTCTATTGTTTTCTCTGACATCATGGGAAAAGGGTTTCAACTTCATAACGGTTCTTCGTACTGGAGACAAATACTTGAAATGTCGTAATCTGATTTCACTCTTAAATCTTGTATGGCTATTACAGAAACAGTTCTTAACTAGTAGCCTGATCCTCATTTTCCTTTCTTTTTTTTTTTTTAGAACATAGATTTATTTTATTTTAAGACAACAGTGTGAGTGCGAATACAAAAAAATATTTTTTCTGCGTTATGCCAGTCACCGGTGTGACTATCCCCCGTCCAAGGGATGGGGATTAGGGATTATGGGAATTAGGGATTTTGGAGTTGGAATGGTTGGTCTAAGCGTGGAAATATTTTATTAATTCTTTATTTCAATATATCTTTGATCAAGACGTTACAAGCTTTACTCATAACCATATTGTTAGGTTTATCAGTTGATGATGTGTTGGAGTAATGTAAATGAAGTCTGCGATACAAATCACGACACATTGGTTAAAATAGGACGAATGAAAGTTTCTTCGAAGAGGGGCGACTCTAGATCTTGATGAAAGACAGGTGAGCCCAACATTTAACATTGATGGTCACTGTGTAAAGATGAGAGTGAAAGGTGAAGGTGACATGAATGATGATGCATTATGTCTTTAGGTGGGAGTGGAAGGAGCTACAGAAAAGAAGGCATACGGACCAGAAAAGGTAGTAGCATGGACTTCGAGATTAAAGATGTCTTTGGCTGCAAGGTGGATTTTGTGGACGATAGCGGCTCGGTTGAATGGGTAGAGGTTGGAGAATGTAATGGCGATGAACTGTATGATCTGCTCAACTGTAGGAATAGGTTCGGGGTTTTCTTTGCATTTGTATGAATATGTAGGATGCTGCTGATGACATTGATGGCATTTTGGTGGATTTTGGAGATTGATACAGTTTCTTGTTGGATGATTTTTCTGAACAATATCCGCACATTGGAGGCTCTTTGCATTCATTAGCGATATGATCTCCATACGCTTTGCAGTTCGCAAAGACTTTTGCGAAGTCTTTGTCTGGTAATTTGATAATTATGTCATTCCTTGTGGGAGTGCTTTCAGTTAAGCTATCTCTGTGTACATATTTTAGACATTGTTGTAGAACAAGTTTAGGTGTCTCATATCTGATATCGAAGTTCGTTAGTAAAAAGGCGTAAGTTGGTTGATCTGATGTTGAAGTAGACTTGTCGTCACATGCTTGCAGATCCATGTCATTCGAGTCGGATTCCGAAGTACTGATTACATGACTTCGTTTAGTTGGAGGGGAGGCAGATGATTGAGATTGTCGCTGAAGCGGTGATGTGGAGCGTTGAATGGAATGATCAGAGCTACGTGAGTGTTTCTTGGTTCCACCTAGTGATGTCACTTTAGGAATAGCTGGGAGTTGTTTTTTGAACAATTTGATGTTGACCTGTTGCGTGTTGTTTAGTTGTTTTTTTCATGTTGAAGAAATGAACAGCGATGCCAAGTTCGTGATGATGAAATTATCAGTCCCTGTATGATGACTGCAAAAATGGCTCAAACTAACTCGCACCCTTCGACACTGTGATGAGTTCCGTCGATGTCAATGTGGTCGTACGTGTAATAAATATTCTCTTCTGTGCGTCTGCTACACAGAGTTCTCGATTTTATACTAACAATCCACAGCTAGGCTAATTTTGAGTTGACAAAAAGTATTTTGGTTGAGCAAAAAGTGATATGACGTATTATTTTGATCATTCGCGTGATTCCTTGTTCTTGTGATTCTTCCTAGCACTAGCAGATTTTTAGGAATAAATTAAATGTTGTTTTCAAAGTACGAATTTGTGACAATATTACTGTTTTCATGTTAAAAGTCAAGGCGCTATTTGTTTTTCATTTATTTTCGTGCCAACATTCAGTTTTGGTTCTGCCATCTGGCCGGCTGTGTTTGTAAACGACTCACATTTTACAGCCAAATAGATTTTTAATTCTGCTAACTCATCGATTTGTCACCTCCGTAATGTGAAACTCCGATAAAATCTGTGAATCTTATCATGGGTAACGTATAAATTGTATATTTTTGTAGTAGATGTGTTGATATTGATATAAATGTGTGGTAGGCGGATATTTTGGATTCGAATCGTAGGGACTTTCTTAAATCGAACTGCAAGTGGACCATAAGGTTGCCACCGCCATTTCGTGAACCAATTACATGAAACTAGAAACTACCTTACGTGTGTTTTTGATAGTTCGTTTTATTATTATATATGAATTGTTTCTCGCCTTTTCGCATTTTACTTGCTATTTTGTGTGTCCTGATCAAGACTGAAAGTAAATAGTTATATTGTTTGTCTTTGGAATTTGTCGAATTCGATGTGACCCAGAAGTCACATTCTTTTGTATTTGATAGCTTTAGTTTACAAACATTTTTATCCAATGAGGGATAATTAGGCCCTACTGCTTTGATCATTTGCATATTAATACTGCGACATTTAGATATACATTGGAGGCAGGATCCAGTTTAGCAGATAGACCATTTTGCCAAACCATTCTTTTTAACATGGAATCAGTGATTCCACCAGACCTCCCCTGTGGGGGCGTTTACCCCTCAAAGTTTCGACAACACCCCTCCCCAAACTTTATTTTGTTTCTGTAGAAAATCGATAGAAACCGTACAAAACTTCACTTACACCCTCCCAATTTTAACTTTACACCCCCTCCAACTGAAAATCCTGGCGGAAACCCTACCTGAAATTACCTCCGGATCACAGTAGATAGTAGAGTATTACTTTTGTTTTTGAGAATTATTCACGGGGCAAATTCTTACATAAAAGTAATTTGTGTTTACTGGTTACTATTGACGTACTTTGATACGGTCAACTTGGTTCAAACTGAGATAGGGTGTATCCACAGTCAATATACTGTGAGTAAATTAAGCGATGCAAAAACAGATGAGTTGTATGTAATAGAAATCCATGCCCAATAATTTTATAATCACAGACACAAAGAATAATGACCTACAATACGGAGATATTTATAGTGTATTTTATATTGATGAGTACTGTATTCGTAATATAGCTGATTGCACTGTTACATGTAGTTGGTCTCTGGCTTGTTATTTGCTGCACAATTTGTCACAATAAATGGTAGAATTTTCGTTCAGCAATCCCATTACTTATTTTTCTACTTAATTATTTCGACGGGCTGCATAGCCCAACCGCCGGTAAAAACAATAGTGACCAATTGTAAACTGTGTACTCTTGTAATCGTTGGTGTTGGGGGGTGAGCATTGGGATTCGAAACCGAACATCGATTTGCCAGTATTCGGTTTCTTTCCCCTTTATAGACTACATGCTAGCGGGATTAAATCAGGTATTTTATATCGGTCTTGGGCTACTGGAAAATATATAATAATAATATCTAATAACTTCGTTACCAATAAAATAGCCATCAATGCTCCAGCTCAATATCTTAATCTGAGGGTTCCTGTTACTTCTTTAGGTTCTTATTCTTATGTTGAATTAAGCAGGATTCTGTAGAAACGTGACAGGGAAAAAGAGACTGACCTGCTCCAAATCTGCTTGTACCATTCCTACTTCCTATTTCACTAGAAGCTACATCAAATCTCTTTTGTAAAATCCCCTCACACGAGATATCGAAACTTAGAATGCAAACAAGACTAAAAGAGCCGTAAGGCACTGCAGTCCAACTCGCGTCCCAGCTCAGACGTTGAGATTTAAAGGAACAATTATGATATAAACCATGAAACTTTGCCCAGTCCTATGTATCATTAAATGCATTTAAATACAAATTCAATTCTTTCTGAAATTAAATTTTTCTATTATTTTAAATAATCCCTATCAACATCATTGTTCTCTATTTTCGTTTGTGAAATTAATTTTTTACCAATACAAAACAATCAAGTTGGTTATATTCATATTTCTGACGTTTAGAATTACTTAAAGTAGCCTTATAACAATGCAAAACAGTCACAATAGTAAAATTCTGAAGATTTTTTTTTTTTTACATTAATTTCCAACAATGTCAATAAAGTAAATTCCTCTCATTCAAATTAATTAATAACAAAATATAAATCTTTCTGAGCACACAACTAACAACCCATATCAATCGGAATATATATATATATATTTTTCAGGTGGAACAAAAAGCAGCCCAAGGACTTGGGATGTTATTCTATTCAGCTGAAATTATTTTGAATTGGAGAAAGGTTTTGAGTTGGAATTAGGATGTAATATTATGTCCTTGAAACATAGATGCCGACGAAAAAAAAAATGAAAATACGCAAAAAGTGGATTTGGAATGCTTTGTAATTCAGGTCTTCAATCGATCCCTGTGACGTGGAGTATTCAAAGTTTAAAATACAAACCACGTTAAAAATTTCATTATTTGAAGGACTCAGTGGGAAAGGGGTCCATGCCACTCTCTGGTCAATATTTTTGCTCATTTACGTATCCGACAGAACGTAACATCTAGCGCAAATGACTCCAATTTCCAACAACTTGACGTGAGCCTATCTCTCTATGGAAACATTTATAAATATGTGTTAACACTTGCAGTGAAATGCCTAGTGGAAGAAGGGCCCGTAACACATCATATCTTCGCATCATGGTATAGTGAGACTGACTGGCTGTACACGTGCGGTCACCCAAGCAGAATCCTTGAATAGGAACGTGGCAATGTTTACACTATTGAATGTCTGAAACTAAATCATTTCAAAAGAAGGCAGTATTTGCAAAATCAACGATGCATCTTTCTTTGTGCAAACTCCGTGATCCATCTAGCAGCACCCTTCGTATAATGAGTGTTGTATACGCATGAATTTAACGTTAGTGAAAAATAACTTTTAAATAAACAAACATTAAGCTAGCTGTTGGATTAAGTATAATTAAGTATAATATATTCTCAAAATAGTGCAAATTAAAAATAATTACTGAGGTAAAAAATAAGGCACTTAGAGATAATTTATGTAAGAAAAGAAAGTGCAAATGTAATGTACGTTCTGTCTGTCTGTGTGTGTGTGTGTGTGTCCCGCTATACAAATCCACTCGATTAGACCGATCTGCCCGAAATGTAGTAACGTCTAGCAAATTTGACAAGAGGAAGACTGTAGATAATATCTAGTTCTAAACTTTTGAAACTAGATGGGGACACTAGTCATTTCATATTACATAACATATCCTGCCTCTTTATACAAAAAAAAAAAGAACGCCAACTATGTTCCTTAGTTTGTATGTAATGACGGAGAGAAAGACAGAGAATAGAACAAAGGAGAAGATGGAATCCAAGTAAGTTTTCCCGCCTTTTTTGTTTTACGTCGATTATTGAAATTTGAGTGCAGGTAAATAGAACATAACTTTCATAATTTCATAAAAGCCAACAGAAACTTCAAAACTACAGTATTTTAAAACACTTTTGTGACAGAATAGGCCTAATGTCTAGAAAGTGCTTTGATATAGTTTTCAAGTTTCTGTTAACTTTTAAGCCTACTAGCATTCAATATTGAAATACGAAACTAACTTTTATTTACGAAAGTTATTTTCTATTTCTGCACTCAAATTTGAACAAGCAACGTAAAACGAAAAGGGCAAAAAAACATACTTGGATTAAAAAAGAAGAGAAAGATTCTCACAATGTGCAGACCTTTTATCAAATAGATTACTTCAGACAGAAAGGAATTCATTCAAAAATTAAATGATCCACCAATGAATGAATGTCATCAGGGACGTGGGTAACAATTTCTTTCGGAGGGGTTCCTTAGGATTTTGAGAGGAAAGCAGGGTGAGTCTGAGTATGGAATATTGTACTATACACTTAAAGTCAGAGGCGGATCCAGGATTTTTGTGAGGGGAGCAGGGATGTAATACTAATTATTTTAGGTGGGTATACTCTTCAACCTGCGTATTTTATAAATTTTAGGTAGGTATACAGTGATGCCTAATAAATTGAGGTGAGTATAAGCCGTATACCCTCCATTACATCAAGGTCCAAGGATATTTCCCCACTAAATATATAATGTATAAATTTATGGTATTTCCTTCTTATATTGCTGTTTTTTCATGGAATATAAAACCGATATTTTCAAATTTTGATATTTCTAGCCAAAAGATTTTGTCCGGAACCAAATCGAAGTTGCCTCTGAAGAAAATTCTTGAAATAACTTTTTTTTTTTAAATCTATTTTTCCTTGAGGAGGGAGCACGCGTCCGCTGGATCCGCTTTTGCTTAAAGCTGTATTAATATTGTATAAAAAGTTGAATTTTGAGGAAGTATGAAGTGTGGATGGGGACTTCTTGTTATAAACTTTTATGTTTAATTTCGATATCCTTAATTATAAAAAATATGCTAATAATACCTTAACGTGGTTTTTTGCACTCAAAGGGGAAAAAAATGACCTTCATTCTGTTTCAGGAGCACAAACCGGAACTGGAACAGGAATTTCTCAGTGTTCTTTCTTGTCCTTTGTATATTACGCAGGCAAATGTTGCAGAAGTTGAATCGTTAATTCAGTATTTAGCAGAAACATAAATAGTAATAAACACGCACAGAGTAACAAAATAATAATAATAATAATAACTATAGTGGACATATTGTTTCTTTACGCAAAGTAGACCAAATAATCTAAGTTTTACAACCTGTATGCTTTTCTCGTAACTTTCCGAGAAATTATTAATCTTCGAATTTCAGCAATAGTTTTATTGTTACACTATGACTGTAACATAAAGGTTTTTTAGTTAGGTGAAATACAAGAGTGAGGGCCAGGGATTCCGCCGGGATTTTCAGTTTGGGAGGGCTGTAAAGTCAAAATTCAGAATGTTTAAGTGGAGTTTTCACAGTTTCTAACGATTTCTGACCGTAAAAAAAATAAAAAATAAATAAAGTTGCGGGTGCTCTTGAGGATTTGTGAGGGTGACCCTCACAGGGGAAGGGGGAGCTTGGTGGTGAGGCCGAAGGGAAAGAGAATTACTATCAAATAAAAATGTTCGCACCGCCACTGCATTACCATCATTAGAGGTCTGATGAAAGCAGCAGGTCTTTCAAGACTCGATAAAACCTTTCTATTCATCCTGATTGTGCTGTTTGAGCTTGTGCGCGGTTTGCCCGTGAATACTCCTTGCAAAACTGCAGAGTAATATTTTCATATTGAAATTAATGAAGCATTCACATTAAAGAACAACACGATGATAATAATAAATTTTCGAGGTTGGCACCACTGGCAAATCACATTATACAGAAAAGAATTTTTCTCTCATAGGATTTAATTTCGAATTCTCACATAGGATATTTTTTCTATCAAATATAATTATATAGCATAACCGTAAATGATGTTATATATCTATCACACGGCTGTCCTATTCATTGTGTAACTCTCCCGCCATAATAAATGAAACTTCAAGATAAAGAAAGGCGTTATCTGATTTTCTTGGTGAGAAGATATAAGAATAAGATTAATATACGCTTCCATGTATGTTTGAAGACTGCTGGGATACTGTCGTTGAAAATGGGTTTCTTTCATTGAGAACGACAAATCGATTTGAACTTAAAAGGATCGGTGTCTATAACGCCAGTATTTGGCCGCACAAAATTCTGAAAAGAGAGTTGCTGGCAAATTTTCTTGTGTCAGTCACAGGTGTGTATTTCCAGAATTAGTGTTCTGTCTGATTACGTAAGAAGAGTTAAGGAAAATCCTCATAAAAGTCGATTCTAAGTTTAAAAAAGTTCTTTTTTAAGCATCTATTAGCAGAGCTGAAACAGGTCATCGGGTCATTCGGATCAAGCTTTGGATCGGGCCACGGTCAATTGAGTCAAAATTCTATCATCGGGTAACCGAGTCACAGTCAGTTTGGCCATTTGAGTTAAAACCAAAGTCCAAGTCATTCAGGTCATTCGGATCAAGTTTCACACCGGGTCACAAAAAGTGACCCGGTTTTAGGTCTGTCTATTAGATCTGTAGACAAGCTATACGGATGTACTTTGATAAGGGAGAAAGGGAAGAAAATGAACATTTTCTGTTTTGAATTTGAATTGGTGTGACAGGAAAAGTCTTCGAAAAATCTCCGTCAGGATGGTCGGTCGCTGGTATGAAACTCAGGACCTCGCGAATGCGAAACCAACTCTCTACGGTCGCTTAAAATACGTTTTCTATTACAAAACCATGCACTGAAAAAGTTCCAACCCGTCCCGGTAGCAGGTAGTAAATCTTTTCTATTTCTTCCGCTGTAATTGAGACCTTCTGTTAATTTATAAGCTGTGGCTACGTGCACGTCGGACGTTGTCCCTTGACAGCGCTTATCTACACGTCTACAATGTATTTTACACTTGGACAACTTGTAAGTGACGTCATAGATGCTTCACATCTGCTTTGACAGATGATACAGTAATATTACCAGCTTTGAGCCGTCACAGTGTCAAACGTTTATGTGAAGTCATTGCAATCGCTATAAATTGGTCTACACAGGATGTAGAAAACTGAGGAAGGCCTCAAGTTTAATACATTTCTTGCCTTGCGAGATTGTATAAAAAAAGAGAAAGCGTTTTATTTGATCCAACTCTGGATAAAACGTCGAGGACAATAAATAGGGGGTTCAACGTAAGACTCTAAAACGGAAAAGGAATGAACAATTATAATATTATCAATTGACATACAGGTGCATTCACAGCGGTACAAGGAACGGTACATCTGCTGGAAAGCGACCTGGTCACACTTAGCTGAGTGACTGAAGATAGCTAATAGTATTATAGTGCTGATTACTTTGTGCAGTATCGTACACAGTAGATTTTTAGTGAGTATAAGGGTGAAAATCGAAATAGATAAAGTAATTCTTTTTACATTATCAACTTGATATACGACTTTGAATAATACGTCAAATGTTACTTATTTCTGATGCTTAGAATGCAGAATGTTATGTAAGTTAAGGTTTGATATGAGTGCAAGGATACAATGTACATAATTTTGTCCTTGCACTCACATCACCCTTTTATTTTACTTCACATTCTGAATTCTATTCATCCTAAATAAGGAAAGTAACAATTTGAAGTACATTTAACGCCATATAACAGAAAGAAACTACTACACAAAATTACGAGAAACAATATCCATTACATAAATTGTAGTTATTTAAGATAAATTTTACTTTCGTTCCCCCAGCTATTGAGCTATATGTACGCTCTATAACACTCATTTCAACTGAAACAATTATCATACACTTCTATATATATATATATATACAGAGAGTGAGAGAGAGAGAGAAAACCAGCAATACAAATAGTTTCGAGAAGCCATGTATAATTATTATTTCAATGAATAGTTACTCGAGTTGTTCAGCAGATATGGCGGCAGGCATAGGAATACTAGTGGCGTCATTTCGTTTTATCATTGACACACATTTTGCTACAAAAATCACGAACATTATGTAGATGGGAAGAACGTAAATAGTCCCTTGGACTTTTCACTCTTGTTTTATACTTCTATGACTGGAAACTTGGTTACGTTTTGCGTTTTAGCATTTCCAAACCTTTTGAAAATATTACATTTCTTCTGTAAATTTTACAATTGCTAGGATAGCTGATAAAGTAACTTCTTATCTTAGCTATTTCCAATGCAAAATAAACCAAACTCACAGTAAAGTTATGCATGAGGCGGTCACGCTTAGGGAAGGTCTCTTCACACTTAGGGAAGGTTACGGCACTCCTTCCTCACCACAATGAGCAGCAATTTTTAAATTTCTGCAGATCCTGGTAGACCTGGCTTAAACTAACTCATCTTCGTCCACTTGACTAAATTATGTATGTGATTTTATAGCAAAATATGTGTCCTTAATAACACGAACTGACGCCATTAATACTTCTTCACATACCGCTATGTCTCTGTGTGTTGATCAAGTCGAGCGCGTATTTAACGAAATAATAACGCATAGCTTTTCGTTACACTTTTACGATTACTTGTTTTTCGCTGGTGTTTATAGTAGTACGTACGCAGCCCTAGATACGACACTCAACCTATACTTATATAGATCACACGAACTCAACATGATCGACCCAAAGCAGAATAATACACTTAAGTATGATTCCAAACAGTTCATTGTTTAACAGTATTTTTTTTTTTTTTTGTCGTACCGTTTAAAGGGCTACACCCTGGGGATGCGGCGTTGGACCAACACTTCGTACGACCAACAGCCTCTCAAGCAGCAAGAACCGGCGTACGACCAACACCCCAGGGCAAAAATCTGTGTTGGTCGAACGCCGTGTTGGTTCAACGCCATGTTGGTCCAACGCCGGTACTTCGAAGTGTTGGTCTCATGCCGGTGTTGGTCCAACGCAGTGTTGGTCCAACGCCGTGTTGGTCCAACGCATGTAACCCTTGAAGCTAGAGTTTTTTACATAAATTATTATTACATAATTATTTCAATATTATCAAGATTTGTGTTTTACCGTGTTGGTCGTATGCCGGTTATTATTGTTGGTCGAACGCCGTGTTGGTTCAACGCCGTGTTGGTCCTACGCCGTGATAGTTTCGTGTTGGTCCAACGCCGTGTTGGTCCAACGCATGTAACCCTACACCCTTTCTTCGGTTCAACAGTTTTTTTTATTGTATACCCATTCAAAGGGGTACACCCTTTCTTTGGGGAGGGAATTTATTTGGAAGGGGTTTCAACTTTATTTTAGAGGGCCGATTTGGGATTTGGAATTATCTTTATTCATAATTAAATTAGGGTATCAATTTCATATATCTTTTTTTTTATCACTCTCTGGTTTCCAAGTTCCGCTGTCATCTTGAAATTAGGGCATCAATTTCACATACATAGCTTTCATCACATCGTGGTTTCCAAGTTCCTATGGCATCTATAGATCTGAGACATTTTCCGATGTGCGACACACAACATATATTTGACAGAAACGTTAACAGATTCAGCGAAAGAATTGAAAGTGACATAGAATATACAAAACAATGGTTGAGAACAAATTTGAAGATGAAAATAATAATAATAATAATAATAATAAACAAGTAATGAGAGATAGAGGATATATTGTAATTTACATATTTACGTGATATATAGGTTTGTAATGATCGAGGTGAAAAATGAATGCAGTGCAATTTGACGAGACAAACACGACTAAAGAGTTAGAAAGACAAATGCAGGGTTATCTTCTGCTTCGGTAAAACTTTATTTTTTTTATATGGGCCAGTTTAGTAACTTTGGACTTCGGCCCGTCACGATTTGCTTTTAGCTGTTATGTGTTAAAATCCACACCCATGCCCCTGCCGGGACTCGAACCCGGGACCGTTGAGTCGATAGCCTACCGCCGCAGACCGCTCGACCACCCGGCCGGCTTCTGCTTCGGGGCTGCTCGAAGCTGATGTGAGACAAATGAAACGATTGTTAGAAACAATAATGAAACACTAGTGCTGTGATGGATACACGTGCGGTGATAGATCATTTGGGCGATATATGGCTAGTTCTGGTTGAAGAGGGTCGTTATCGTCGAGGCTATGAGAGTATATGGTAAGTAAGTGCTGTAATGGAGAATAGCTATATTTTGGAGGTGAGTCGTGGATGGCGTCTTGCTGGAATGTATCAAGAAATAGAGGGTTTCCCTCAGCTATTGCTTTGGCGATGTAGTTTGTGCGGAGTTTTTCAAGATATTCGGTAACTCTTGGGAAGTCCATTCGTTGGTACAAGTCAGCAGTTGGTGATGGAAGTTTTATTCTGTGGGCCAATCTCAGGGCATGTCTTTCGGAAATGGAAAGGCGTTCATACAAGTCATTTGGAGCAGCGATCCAACTAGCATGGCCATATGTTAATGCTGGGCGTATGAAAACTTTGTAAGTTTTAATGACTGTTGGGGTATGTAAGCCCCAGGACGTGCCAACCAATCGTTTTAGCAAATTGAGTCGTTGCGTAGTCTGTTTGCGAATTTTATTCATGTGTGGCTTCCAAGTGAGTTTAGAATCGAAGATGATCCCTAAATATGTTGCTTGTGAATGATGTCTAACTGGTATGTCGTTGACCGTGATATGAAACAGATTGGGGTTTTGGCGGATACGAGAGCGACAGCGAGGTGGTAGAATGATGAGCGCTTGTGTTTTCTGAGCGTTAATAGTTAGTTTCCACTTTGTGCACCAATTGGTGAAAGCATTTACAGCAGGTTGTAAGGTGGTGTTGATTGCATGAATGGTGTTTCCAGTGGTGAGAAATGCTGTATCATCAGCATACTGATATAGCGAGATCTGCGGTGGAAGTTGAGGCATGTCTGAAACATACATGATATATAGGAGCTGTGAAAGAACAGAACCCTGAGGGACACTACAATGGAGAAAAAGAGGATGAGAGAGAGTAGAGTAGATGTTGATGTACGTACGTAAGTCTTGTAGATAAGAATGAGGAGATGAGACGAATGTACGAGTCAGGAAGATAACAGTTTATATATTTTTTTATTTTTTTTTTACAGTGGAAATATCTGATTTCCGTTTTTTTTGTTGTTTTTTTATGCTAGCCGAAGCTAGCTCCCCCAAAGGGCTACACCCTCTATCTGGGATGGGAAGTTGATGGAATTAAGGTTTTGTTTTTGAGAGGTGGAAGGTCTATGTGGTTTTAGTTTATCTTTCACTTTATTTATTTATTTCTCATCAGAGGATATTATGAGTTTTCCTCATAATCATTTAAATGGTGGGAATATTAAGTAAATGATAATGTGATGGTGCATGAAAGGATGGATGTGAGGTGCGGTCGACGCCACAACACTTTGACACACTTAAGACAATTGAATGATAATCTTACGGCCTAGGGGCTGCTCTAGGCCATGATGGAGACAGATGGGCCCTATACGTTCGAAATGGTTACTGTGCAATATATGACGGTGAGACATAATGAGGCGGATGGAGTCGGCGAAATTGTGAGATGAAGGGTTCGTCTGGGTGATCGGGAGGAAGCGTGTAATGGTATATCGTTAGAAGTGTAGAAAGTTGTGTATTTTCAGTGAACTGTCTGTCGTGTTCTAATTGTGTGCGAATAATATCGGTGAAGAGTGGGTGTTGAGTGTCGAAGCGCTTACGTGTGTACCTTAAACGTAGCGATTCTAGGTGATAGAGTAAATGGGGGAATGTTAGTTTATTGTAGAGCTCTTGTGTTGGACTGGGTAGTTTAATTCGATAGGCAATGCGAAGGGCGTGTCTTTCCAGGATTTGAAGTTTGTTGTAGATGGCGGGGTTTGCGTTGATCCATGCTATATATCCGTATGTCAGAACTTGTCGTAAGAGTTCTTTGTATGTATTGAGAACTGTGTGTGGTTTTAGACCCCAAGTTCTACCTGTCAGTCGTTTGAGGAGGTTTA
>JAGDQP010024725.1:0-27636 GCA_022664845.1 Lepisma saccharinum
AGCAGCTCTCAACAAAAACAACATTGAGAGCACACCTGTTTTAATATAACAGATTTTAGTTCAACATGAACTTTAAGTTTCACGAGTATTTGCTTTCGGGTGTTGCTGCTTATCTAAGAAAAATACAATAAAATCACTCAAGGCTGTTACCAAACATCACTATATGTAAACATCGACTTGGGATGATGATACTTCACAAAAGTATAGCATTATGATGTATTCCAGATTCTAATGTTGACAAAAATTGGGTTCTATAACCTTCACCTTTAGGGCTCATATTGTGCAGGTGAAACTTTTTCGAGGGCTCGAACTTTCACACGAACAATCTCGCATTACATATTTTCAAAACTTAAAAATAGGAAAACAAAATTGCAACTAACAAAATCGTCTTTGTTTGAATTTCAAAATTATGGCTCTTAATATACACATTAGAAAGAGTTATTTCATCGTATGTGGTAATTAAATTGCGGTAGAATTAGCAATTAGGAGATTTAAAAAAACTCAGGCAATTTGCACTTGTCCAAATGGAGTTCCTACAACGCTGTCCGAACTAGCTATTTCTACTAAACAAGTAGCTACAACTTCGGAACTATTGCTCCTGGAGCTATTATTCCGATGTGGAATTGTATTAGTTTATTTTCAACAGTATCAACAAGCGATGTTGGCTATGTGTTTAGTCTATCTCTAATCACGAAATAGATAAAATCCAATGTGGTATCCTGAACATGAAATTTTTACAATACAAACAACCATATCTTCAGCTTTATATCACGTAGAACTACGATTTTCGCGTAATATTTATGCATTTATTAACTTTCAGATACAGCTGCATCTGGCATTTTACAATGAAACTGAATAACATTACTTTAAATTAATTACAATATAAGCTAAATAACATAAAAATAAATTTAAAACGACAGAACACAGTAACTCAGAGATTGATATTTAGAATTCGACGATAATTTTTTCCAGATCGAAAAGTACTAATATTTGAATCAAGATTATTCTACACAATAACCAGTCTATAGAGCAAAAGGCATTGCAGTACACTTAACATAGGCGTGGTAGAATGAAGCAGGTTATTAGCAAGCGAACACGGAAGTAAAATTCAGATATTAACTCTCCAGTTCTAAGATCCACGTTAAGTATCTTACATAAATGCAACAAATAGGCCAACTTACTACGAGAAGAGGGAACGTGGAGACCAAGAACGGATAATAACTCGGGTTTGCTAAGTACTAATAATATGTTTTCTTCTTTTCACTATAGCAAGAAAAAGTTTAAAACAGAATGAATAAGCGATAGATTAGAAATACTAGCCATCATGTTCCAAATCGGGGAGCAATATTCAATATTAAGGGAGATGAAGATTTTATAGAACATATTCAATGAATGAAGGTCTTTACCTATTTTTCAGAGACCTATTATGGTCATGAGTATTTTAAAGTTCCTAAAATACTAGGAAATCTAGGTAATGCTTATGCTGATTTAGGTGATCCTGAGAAACAAATCTATAAAGAAGACCAGTAAGCGCATGGAACTGTTAGTTATAGAAGTCACGTGATCAGCAAACAAAAGCTTTTCGTCAAATACCACTCTTATGTTCTTTTCAGAAGACACTTTAGCTATAGGATTGTCTTCAATGAAACGGACAGATGGAATTTGATTCTTCATTAAAGAAATAGTAAGAAAATAATATTTTGTGATATTCATTTATAAGCTTAATGCATTACATCAGTTCCAGAGATCAGAGATGAAACTTTGGAGGTCTGGAAAATCCTATAATAATATGATTTCTCGAAATAATGTACAGTCGTCAGCAAAAATGAGAATTTTGTTCTTAAATGACGAGAGATACGATAGTAGATCAACCGTATTTAGAAGGAGAAGGGCAGGGCCCAAAACACCAGAGAGAACGGAAACATAATTAGAAAGCGATCCAGAAAGTGCAACACGCTGTTCGCGGCCTTTGATATAGTCTCGCAATGATAAAAGAAAGTTACCATGAATATTAAATCGGAGAGTTAATTTATGAACAAGAAAATTACAATCAGTTCTATCAAAAGCCCTACTTAGACCTCGATAGATGACATCAAGATGTGTGTTACTGGACAGTGATTAGGTTGCATCAGAGACCAACAAGGGCAGGTTGGTTATAGTGAAAAACCAGCAGAAAATTCATGTTGAGCAGAGTCTAGATAGGCGAGACAAAATTATAAAGTCTTTCTTTGATTATTCTTTCACATACCATCGACAAAATAGATAATACAGAAATGGGTCTGTTTGAAGAGACATGAGTCTTGTCTCCAGTTTTCAGAATCGGTACAATATTATACTGTTTCCAGAAATGAGAAAATACAAAACACCTTCAGTAAAACACCCACTTAAAAGACGAGAAAAGGGGTAAACCAGTGATTCAGCAGCATTACTTAAGAGATGTAAAATTTCAAAGGAAAAATGGTTAGCAAATAACGGTAGTTACATGGATGGTTAATTCGGAGTCATGGAAATGTAGAATATAGAATCGCTTCCGAAAGAAGTCATTTCCAGAAAAGAAGCATCATATTTCCTGATATATTGTACCTCGAACCAAGATTGCGATTTCAATCTATTGATGTTAGTTATCAACAAGTGGTAACAGGCATTGATCCGTATTGAGACCCGGGAAAATGTAATACCAATATATCCTTCGAACGATACAATTTCAGCATGCAAAACTGGGGAATAGTTATTGTACTTTGAACTGGAGACCTGTATTGCAGTCAAATTGTTGTTTTCAATAGGTTGTGAACACATCTTGTCTGCTTAAGCGCTCAATAGTGTTCTAGATAAAATTTTATGACATACTTTATATTCGAAATTTATGTTGTGTCATAAGTTTAATTACAAGAACGTTTATGATGTACTCTGTTCATTTGAATCAAGTGCCTTTCGTTGGAAAAACTCAGCCGCATCTTAGTAAGTTACGTGAGATAGTTGTTTACTATTTTGTGATAATGTTACGAACGAAACGAGTATACTATTTCGCAGGAACAAGACCTACACAGTGTTGTCCGAGTCTATTAAAACTCGGTGATGTTACAAAGATAAAACATACATTTCCAAATCGCGAAATAATTATCCGTAGTCAAGAACATGAAATCTGATGTTCAGTAGTATCTGACCTGCTACAAGTGACTTGCCCTCACCAACATAAATATGCTAATGTCTGAACTTTCAGAGTGAATCAACTTTCCAATTATGACAAATAAGTAGGCGAGACGCCTGTTATTTAATCAGAATATGAGCAGGCACCTAGTACCTTACGTCATGTTTCTGTTCTTCTTGATAAGGAGAACACCACCAAACATCCCATATGTCACATATTGAGTGTCCATGCTGGGACGCATATTCAAGAAGTTATATAGATTAGCAGTAGCATCATTTGGCAAGCGGAACTTAGCAAATCCTTGGATCGAAACACGCTCATACAAATTCATAATCATTACCGATCACAATTATCTTTACAAAATGTAGAAAAAACATGTCCTTCATTGAAAACAAAAATAGAATAACTGTAGTGGGTTAACACGCAGTATAACATCAAATTTATTGTTTATCGATACACTACAAGGACTTTTTCAAGGTTTTAGTGCAGCATACATACATAGATAATCATAATACTTCGCATCTGAATATAAGCTCTTCAAACTGCGTTAATTATGAAGGATTCATATTATGGAGTGGGCTGTAAAAGATTCATTAGTATGGAATTCTAGGTATAGACTTGGGACCAAAGCAAAGAAAGAAGTCTGAGCGAGAGACTTTAATATAAATTAAACAAACTGGGATCACCCTTTTAAAATGTACGTGAAAAAAAAGACGAACTAGGGGAATGCGGCGTTAGAATGAAACATACCAAAACCAACATATTTTCAATCCGCATAAACCGCCAAAGGCGAAAATCCTGGCGTGGAAAGCAATTTTGTTTCAACTCCGTTTTGATCTTACGCCGAATCTACGAAGTTTTCGTCTCATGCGGATGTAGGACCAATTCAGATTGGGTTTAAGGAGGTTCTTAAAATTATTTTAAAATAATAATTCTATTTTTATTTTCTTGAACTTTAACTATATAGGTAACGCCAATTTTTATTGTTGAGCGTATCGAACGATATGTTGTTCCAACATCGTATTGGTTCTACACAGATGAGATCCTACGAAGGTTGAAACGTTACTGCTGCATAGGAAGTTAAATACAGTGTTTTCAAGAGATAAATATATTCCTAATGTAGACGTGAATTATGTGCCTGCAGGGGAAAGGAATAAAAGGCTAAGCTGTTACAAAGACTATACCGGAGTGAAAAGATTAATGTTTTAAACATAACTGGAATCTGAAGTTCTAAGGAAATATGTATCAGAGTGTAAATGTGCACAATCAAACTAATTTCCTTGATTGATATCTTATTTATTGTATTTATTGCACTATACACATATTTGATCCGGGCACTCAGGTGACCTCCCATGCTGACCTTAAGAGACCGTAAGGCGTTAAAGTGAACAGTGTAATCGTCAATCACTGCCACCATAATAGAGGATTTCCAAACTGTATCAGGTTCTACTCTAAACACCATCGCCTTCCGAAGCGAGGTGCGAAAAACTTGGTTTCCACCGCCGAGCAACTGACCATAAGTCACAAATCCCATAGCGAAATGTTACACGCCACCTCGTGTGTTGTAAGGAGCGTCAAAACTGAACAAAAGAACAATGGAAAACCATAGAGTAGAATGATGAATCACTGCATACAATGTGGCGATCCGATGGTAGATGTTGAGTATAACAAAAGCCTGGTGACCGGCAACTGCAAGCTTGTAGTGTTGAATGTCAAATGCTGTTGTAGTAACGTTACAGTGTTATTATGTTCCCTGGACGATCTTGGTCCCCTTGTTGCTTTACGTGCCAATATCACGGCACAAAGCTGACATGTAGAGATTTTTTAAATAATTTCCTGTAGCCTCCCATCGAAGACAATTTCGAAAATGACTTCCAAGCAAGCAGAGCATACGTCTACACTGCAGGAATTGTGGAGGAGTGATTTACGATACAACATCCCACTAATCGATTAACCTGCACAGATTGCTGATTTGAATCGTATAGAGTAAATCTTAGACGTTTTTGAACGCCGACTTCGATTCATTTTCTCATATTGGCGCTGAGCGAGAAATATGCTGGTATTCCCCAGGAAACATTAACTCTCTTAACTGAACAAGTTTGGCACATTTTTAGAAAATGTATTTTATTTACTAATTTTAATTTACAAAGATTGGTATTCAGTCTAGTTAAGCAACTTTACTTGGCATTGCAATAAAAGAGTAAATGAAAAGTAGAGAATATGGTCATGGACGGTGATTTCTCGTTAAATGCACTTTAGAGTAAACGGCTCTCTTTAGTAAATGAAAGTGACTGTGCTTGTGTTATCATCACAACCAAAACGGCTTGACCGATTGGAATGAATTTTCGTACATGATCAGACATTGGATCCGTGTAGGAAGCTATGATGTCAGTCTACATCATGGACTCAGTATTGACGGCAAAACACATTTTCCACGCTGTTGAGCGAGATATAGGAAATTTGGGATAAAGGTGCATTATGAAGAGTAGCTTAAGAATATATTAATTACCTCGTTGGGAAAAGGACAGCATTTTGGATTCAAAATGGCAACCCCAAAACTATTTTTACGCCACTCGAGCTAGAGGAATGAATTTCGGTATGAAGGTGTACCATTACAGGTAGATCACGATAATATAAGAAAACGTAAACAATTCACCACCATAATACAAAATAACCGCTCAAACACGCATTTTCCAAACCACTGAAGCTAAAGAAGGCAAATTTGGTATGAAAGTGTACAGGTATCATTCCGAATAGGTTACAATAATTGGGACAAATCTCCCTTATCGGAACGCGGCCTCTCAGTCTGTTTACAGAATAACAGGTACAGCTCCCAAAACTCCCCAAGTTAGGGTCGCAGCCCGCCACGGGGAATTAGTATTGAAAACCGTCACAAAGACTGCCAAAGTATATTATTTACCGCACACCAATGGACGGTTAAATCTGTTAGTTGATCATAAAAGTAGGTATATATTATTAAGTTGTTATAACTGAAGATGAAGCAGCATTTTCTTTTGGCCTTGAAATATGCCAAAGGCCATATATATATATATATATATATATACAAATAAATCACAGCCATATTCAATCCACTAGTGGATGAGGACTTTCCCCGAAGGGAGGAGTTGGTCTACTGCTCCCACGCTAACCAAACGGGTTGGGAGAGGAGAGCCGAAGCTCTCACTCTGATCGCCACTGTCTTTTATTCACTGCAGCTCCCCAGTTGTCCTCACGATGCTGGGTCAACACCGAAATTTTTGAACCCCCACCGGGAATCGAACCCGGGACCGCTCTCACTGAAGTCGAGCGCGCTACCGACTAGGCTACGCAGAAGCTCAATGCGTTTATATATATATATATATATAATCTAAACACCCCTTTAAAATAGTTTTAAAATGCCCAATCATAAAATGATAATTGTATTAGCCATTTACCTTAAATATCCTTAACGAGAAAGTAGTATGTTTGTAGGTATTTTCTTTAGCACTACGCAAATCCCTTTATCCGTGTTACATTTGTTAATATTATAATCAAACATCATTGCCTTCATTGCATATACTGAAAATTCATTTTACGGAAATTGTATTTCAGTTAATTATTCTTTACTGCAGCGTTAGATTACCCTTGGATGCCAAGCTCGACCTTTGCTTACGCAGGATCACTTGTTTTTACTTTTGTAAATTTTATATTTATGTAAAGCGTCGGTGTCTTTAATAATTAAATAATATATTCTTCGTATACCTTATCCACTTACTAGCATTATGTAGGATTTAATATTGTAATTACATAAATCCTTGCAATATTTAAATATACCCGGAGCATACTTGTCCCAACTTGGTAATTGATTCCTCTTTCTGGAACAGAGCTTATCTATTGCTGACTTTCGATAAGTAGCAGTTCTTAATTACTTGCTGTAACAAATGAAAAACTTACTTAGGCAAATAAGTAATAGCGGAACTGTTTTCAGTAGAACAATCTTATATTTAAATTACTTTACTTTAAAAATTGAGTCTCTTCTCGGCAAGTGTCAACATTAAAACATATTCAATTTCTCCTTAATTATTTCCGCCAAACAATACAACTGTTTGCGCTTAGAGTTGGCGAGAACTATCACGCCAGACGGTTGTTTTCGTACACTGAAGTAGTTATGGGATTTTTCAACTGACACAACGCTATACATGCATTAACCAGCAAAATTGTATGCTTGTAGTCAGAAACTGATATGATTTTGATGCGGTTTGCGTTATTGACAGAAAAATTTAATCTTGAAATCTGGTATTACTTATTGGAAATAAACGCAAGAAAGTTGTTAGGTGTTTATGAAAGGAACGCGAATTTAATTACGTTTTCGCAATTTAAAGTGTAAGGCATCATAATGATACAAAAATATGCGGGTCGATAATGGGACACTTTGACAAACACTTTCCAGGCCTTCGTTAACAAAATCATGTTGGTCGTGCAATGGTTAAAATTAATAAAACTTTTTAACATAAATGTATACAACTGTGACATTTCAGTATGTTATCTGCGCTGTTGCCTCCAGTTTAAACTACATAATATATGTAAATACAAGCCGCTTAATCCGACAATTCTCCCTTTATAGCGATTAAAATGAATGTACATCACTTTCTTTTAACGGAATAAAATAATAATAGATTTAGAGCAGTATTTCCAGTTATAATATTAATGACTGCTTTCCGAACGTTCTCAGCCTTCGAAAATTTAAGCTAGCCAAGTAAAATAAAATACCTGTATTTACTTTCTCTCATCTTCATTTCCACGTCTCTTCTTCCATTACTATAAACAGTTTCCATATTTATGTCTGGTTGATTCAAAATTATATTTTTGCCGTTCTATAGAGTGCATTATCCAGGAAGTAAAGATAGGTACACTTGCTATACACTGTATTACATCATATGTTTTGCAATAGAATCTGGTTAAGTAGTATCTAGTTATATTACACAAAATTATAAAATGTCCTTTTCGAAAGCATATTCATCATTTTAGCTTAATGATAAGCAGGGGATACTTCTACAGTCCAATCTTAACGATACTTAATTATTATTTTGTATTAAAGTACATATCTACCGTTGAAGTATTAGTAAGGAAAAAGTAGCGATACTGTATAATTTATTAGTTGCAGTTCATTTCAAAACTATAAACGGCGCTTTAGATTCATTTATCGCCATATACATATATGTGTAAATTTTGTAATATAGCCTTCACTAAATAATGTGTCAGAGTAATCAATAAAGAGGAACTTCAGAAAGCGTTGGGTATATAATGATAATATTTTTAGTACATTACAATATAGCCATATTCAAATGTTTCTTACCAACATCTTAGTGTCCTGCACGATTAAATATATCACGTTGAAACATTCTCAAGTTCAATAAAATTAGGTAATTCTCATTGGATAATATTCAGTGTCTCAAAAACATTTTTCAAAGTATTCGGATTTTACGCAACTTAAAATCTTTAGGTTTCCGATTCCTTGAAATAATTGTTGGCGTCATTTCAACACATTTATATGAATTCATTTAAACCGAATCGATATGTAAGTTATTTTCAAAAGGTAACCCCATCCATCCTTTTAGGGCTTGTTTGTATGTTACAAAATGAAGTGATTTATTTGGAAGATTTAATAAAGATAACGGGATACTTTAGAATTGATCCGAGTAAATTAAAAAGCTACTGCTACAGACAAACGGAGAAAATTAAAAAAGATGATTTGATGTAAGTGTCATACAAGTTATTACAGATAGGACGCTGTTGACAAAGCCGTATTTTTAAATCATTGGTATGCGCACGCTTGAATTTCTTACAATGGAACAGAGTCGTAAATATAAAGAAAATAATTCTATCTTTCAAGGATAATGTTTCTACGTGATTTGATGTGATTCATCCATTGTGTGACGGTATTCTGCCTTTGCATCAGATGAAATGATGTTGCCATCATATGACCAATAACCAACTATCTCAGTATATTGCGAGCTACTTGACCAGGAATATTCTCTTTGATTAAAATACGTAAGCAGTTTTCCATACCTAGAATCTGAAGGTTTCCAAACAGCACATCACGTTTATACCGAAGCATAGGAAACGACAAGAAGTTGTAGATAATACGGTCATAACGGTATCTACGGAAAGAAGAAATAAAACACTCATTTATTTAAACAAAAATACTTTCGAAGTTTGCTTTTGAATCTACATAATTGTATGTTTAAACCTATAACGTTTTATATTTACTTGTATGTCTGGGAAATGACATGTAATAACCATGAACATAATTAAAGATATACATTTTTAATTTACCGTCGAAATAAAAAGGCATTGCAAGACCTCTACCAGAATAACTACCTAGGTAATCACAGAATATCTATTTCATCTGAACAGTTCATGTACCTCTCTTGACACAAACTTATAAATAAATTGCACCTGAAAGTTGGCACTCAAATAGATACGCAAATTTCTAATAAATACTCTACAACAAGTCAAAATGTCGAACCAAAAGGAAAACAAACACGCCATTAACTTGTCCAATACGAAATTAAGAAAATAAATATACTCTAATATTCGGTTAAATCACTAATATCGGAGTACAATAGTTTATACAATGTAGGGCTGAACTAAAAGAAGAATGAAAAAATAATTACATTTATAACGGATTTCTGAAACACAAATTATATATTAATCTACTTAGCAAATGGAAAATACTTACACCAATTCCTTGCACTAAATAATAACTTGAAATCGTACAGTAAGAGAGGCTAGTACCGGTAATTTGATCAAGAGGTCTAATATTAGTGCATCAGCTTAAAAGAGGAGAGAAATGAGAACGAAGACAACACATCATTTCATTGTTTACAAATTAATCTGTATTTGAGATTCAGGAAGTGCTAGCTGGTGCACAAGAGTAGTGATAAGCAGCGTTTCCAAGATGTGGAAACTACGTCAGAGAATATAATTTTAAATTCTTCATCATGCAGTATCAAATCTCCCCTTAAACCATTAGTAGGAAATATATGTTACTTCAAAGCGTTGGGATACTAGGAATATCTTGACGGTAGTTTAGATTACAAAGATAGCTTTTCTAAGAAAATATTACTTCTTAAAGGACTTGGACGGTATTAAATTATATTATACGTGTTGGAATTTCTATAAGACGGATTACCACCCTTAAACTATATTCTGATATATGTAACAATGCAGTCAATACTATATTATATTCCGTATGCGGTTGATTTTCTGCCAGAGAATAATCATTTGTATTTCGAATTATATTCCATGCACAGGACCTTTGTTAAATCACACATGATTGTGCATTTGTTGAAACTGAAAACTATTAAGATGAATCAGGAGAATTTCACTGCATTTTGAAGACCACCAAATTTGAACCGATTTTTTACAACCTACATTATATATATATATAGGTTGTAAAAAATCGGTTCAAAAATGGTTCAATATATATATTCATATCAAATTCGGAACAATAAGACTAACCTAAACATCACTGACACAAAGTACCGCCAGTTTGACGATCTATCAAAGAATGAAATTATCATCAAGCTTTTAATTATATTGCAAATATTCAGTTATATTTTAGCACAAGTCTTTGAAAATGTGTCTTGTAAAATTCGCTACTCACATAAAAAATGAATGCAAAGTATAGTAGATGTTCTGGTACTTGGTGGCGATAAAGTCATCATGCGTCCGCAGCTCAGTTGTGAGTTCATTGACGTTTGACATCATTGCGGTGTTGCCAGAGGTGTTATTATATGAGTCATGCGAGGTTGTCACATGCGTTGATATGAGTTTTTTGGCTGTGACGTCATCAGGCGTCGGTACCTCAGTTGTGAGTTCATTTGCGTCATTGCAGTGTAGCCAGACGTATTGTTAGAGGAGTCATGCGGGGTTACCACATCTGTTGACCCTCTCTTGAAAATTTACAGACTCCTCCAAATTAAAGGTCCTGTCAGAAACCCACTAGCCACTCGAAAGAAATTGTAGATCTTGTTCGTTTAATTCTCGGAACCTCTCCAAATTGAAAGTCTGGACCCTATACCCTGTCTGGAAATTTAGCACACCCCTCTAAATTAAAAATCCTATCAGAGTAGAAACTGTAGGTCATGTTCTAATAATTCTACGACCCCCTCCAAATTGAAAATTAAGGCAGAATCACTGTACCCTGTCTTGAAAATTCATAGCCCCCTCTAAATTAAAAAACCTGGTAAAAACAATCTAGCCTGCTCGGTAGAAACTGTTGGTAATGTTCTTATAAGTCTCGGAACCCTCTAAATTAAAAATCCTCCCAGAAGCGCTGTACCCTACCTTGAAAATTTACTGACAGTTGCAAATTAAAAATCCTGTCAGAAACCCTCAAGCGTGCTCGATAGAAACAGTAGGTTTTGTTCTTTTAATTTTCGGAGACCCTCTAAATTGAAAATCCTGACAGAAAACCTGTAGCCTGCTCGATAGAAAAACTGTAGGTTCTATCGTCATTTGATAATTTTACAAGATGTGTAAAAGTTTTAGTTCCTGTATGGAGCTTTTGTGAATACAAGAGATACCAATATAATACAAAGTTCATTGATTAAATTTGTATTCTTTGGTGTAAGATTGAAGTTATATCGTTGTGTGAGAGAATTTTTTACTTCACTAGGTTTTTTTAAAGTTCTTGACGTCAGGGTTTGAAATCAGCGTATTATTGTGTGGTGATTGTTGAAGGAAATTTCAATAAGAGGTAAATATTTTTTATTTTAAAACATAGGTCGGGGGACTTCATAAAGTAATTGTTTTAACATTTTAAAAGGTTTGGAACTGTGCTTTTGCCGGATTTTAGTGTGGTAGTTTGAATTCGATTTCTTATATGTGTGGTATTTAGGCATGTAAGACTCAGGCCGGGGGTGGAGAAGGGGAATGATTTAGGAAGGTCTCGGCCACGCTTATATTGAAAGTACCACCCTGGCATTTGCTTAATGTGAGTGAGCAAAACCACGGAAAAAGCTGAGTCAGGATTGTTAGCCGCTGGGATTGAATCCACGACCTATCGAATGCTACGCGAGTGGTCTTCTCTTTCATTTACGACCTTTAGATTTTAGCGTGATGATTTGAATTTCAATTTGATTTTTTTTATTTAGACATCTAAGGCTCAGGCCGGGGTAAGAAGGGGAAAGGATTCAGGAAGGTCTCCGCTAGGGCATATATTGAAGGTACCACCTTAGCATTTGTTTAATGTGAGTGAGGAAAAATTCCGAGAAAAAGCTGTCAGGGTGGTCAGCCGCTGGGATTGAATCCACGACCTATCGAATGCTACGCAAGTGCTCTTTTCTTTCATTTATGGCCTTTAGAATTTAGTGTGACGATTTGAATTTGAATTTGATTTCTTTTATTTATGGCCTTTAGGCATCTAAGGCTCAGGCCCGAGGTAGAAGAAGGGAGATGATTCGGGAAGGGTGTCGGCCAGGCTCTACATTGAAGGTACCACCCTGGCATTTGCTTAATGTGAGTGAAGAAAAACGCTAAAAATTGCTAAGTCAGGATGATCAGCCGATGGAATTGAATCTAAGACGTATGGAATGCTACGCGAATGCTCTATCTTTTATTTATGACATTTAGACTTTAGTGTGATTATTTAAATTTAAATTTGATTTATTTTATTTAGACATCTGAGGCTCAGGCCGGGCAAGGAAGGGGAAAGGATTAAAGAAGGTCTCGGTTAGGGTAAGCATTGAAGGTTCCTCCTTGGCATTTGCCTAATGTGAGTGAGGAGAAACCCTGGAAGAAACCTAAGTCAGGATGGTCGCCCGCTGGAATTGAACCCACGACCTATTGAATTCTATGTTAATGGTCTTTCTTTTTATTTATGGCCTTTAGACTTTAGTGTGGTGTTTTGAATTTTAATTTGATTTCTTTTATTTATGGCCTTTAGACATCTACGGCTCAGGCCGGGGGATAGAGGAGGGGAAAGGATTTAACAAGGTGTTAATCAGGATATATATTGAAGGTACCTGAGGGGGAGAAAGGATTGAGTAATTCCTCATCCAGAGCCTATATTGAAAGTGTCACTAGAAGGAAATTTCAATCAAAGGTAAATATTTATTTTTATTTAAAAATATTCATAGAATATTTTGAGGATATCCATGCTATAATCGGAGGATAAGATGTTTTAGTATTTAAAGGGTTTCGAACAGTGCTTTTGCCAGACTTTAGTGTGGAAGCCTTACCTCTTAAATATTTGAAACCACGCCCTGTTTGAAATTTCGTTGTCACTTGCACTGGTAAGGAAATCCATATCAAATCCGATGGATAACCAGTGTTAATAACACATCTGTTAGGTGTTTTACTTATGATTTGTTTGGATAGTTAAGTTTTATTTTATGTCCTTTCAGCATTTATGTCTCATGTGAAATCGGGAAACGTATTCAAAAGAAGCTATTCAGAGGACTTCATAAACTGAGGGCTCATTTTCAAATACGCAATCCTTGCTTGCGATTTGACTGAGTAGTTATTTGAAACATCTTGGTGCGATTTGCCTGAGTAGTCAAGAGAAGCTCGACGCAGAGTTGAATTGGAGTTTCTATCAAGTTTTGACTTTCCGGCTATTCTGTCAAACGTTTGTACTATTTCTCACTAGCACTTGTTTTATGACCTATGGATAACTCAGTGTGAAAATTAGTTTCAGTAACTGTAGAATAAGCAATTAAACTGTTTCTAAAGATAATAGCAATGATGATTAAATAACTTTTTTATTTTTAGGTTTTGAGAATGAAAAGAAAGTGAACACTACAGTGTGTTCTGCTCCTTTTTCTTCTCCTTGATCGAAACTTGAATTAAAGGTAATTTGATTTATTTTATCAAAATAAATGTGAAGAGTAAATGTTAAGGTATTCATACTCTATCGCAAGGGTATTCAAAGTATATTAGAAGGATATCCCTTTTCCACGAAGATGTTGTGGAAATAATTTTGTTAGTATTATGTAGGATGTATGTGAAGCTAAATTGTGAAGTTGGAATGATCATTACTTTGCTTTTCAGATTTCAATGTGGAGCTTTTCAAGAAAACAGTTCTTAATTTAGTGTCTACAAAGTTTGCTGAAGAAAGGAAATATTTGATTTAAGGTAATTAGATTTTTGATAAAGGTATGTTCTTTCATGATGGATTTTTGTTTTATTTTAAATGTGCTTGATCCAATGGTGAGATTTTTATTAAAAAATTTGGTTGGCCCAACAGTATCTTTTTATAAAATACTTGTAAAATGGTTGGCCCAATTGTAAGAAAATGTGCTTGCCTGAATGGTGAGATTTTTATTTTAAAAATATGGTTAACTCAACAGTAAATTCTATGTAGAAATATGGTTGACCCGACGGTAAGAAAATATGTTTAGCTCTATGGTGAGATTTTTATAAAAAACGTGGTAGGCCCAACAGCAAAATTTTAATAAAAATATAGCTGACCCGACGGTAAGAAAATGTGTTTGGCCCCACGCTAAGAAAAAGTGTGATTTCCTCAATGCTGAGCTTATTATAAACAATGTGGTTGGACCAATAGTAAGATTTTTATAAGAAAAGTTGTTTTGCCCAATGGCGAGGCATAATGTTGGTTCATCGTTGTTTCAACTTGGTTGTTGCAAGTGTGTTCTTTTTTCATCTAGGATTTTAAATAAATGTTGGTTTAAACTTGTTTTATATGGAATATTACCAGTGCGATGTTTATAAGTGATTGATCCTTCAGCCTTGTTTCATATGAATAATGGTTCAATGACATTGTCCTTAAAAATTTTGGATGTGAATACTAGCCCAACGTTGTTTCATGTAAACCTTTATAAATGAATCTTGGTTAAATATTGTTTTTTTTTATAATTGAATCTGATATTTTATAAAGGAAGTTTGAGTAAGAAGGATATGAAAAAAGGAAGATTAACTCTCAATTTTAAAGTACTCAATCATACTCTTTCTGAATTATTTGTTACTATGTAGCAGGCATGATATATCTTCATTGAATGAGTTGATTCGCGATCAGGAAGATTAATACTAATTTATTGTTTTTTTTATAATTTAAGCATTGTGATCAATCTTATGAATGCTGTAGATAGTCTTTTGAGAGGAAAAGTTGAAAAAGGATAAGGTGATAGGGAGAGGATGCTGAACACATGAAGCCAGGTATGCAGTTATCGAGCAAATGTGTGTTATTCGTTATCCTGGAATCTGTTTCCTTTAATTCACATGTTTTGTGACCAATCCAAGGAGGATGAAAACATGTATAACGCCATTATAGCTAGGTGTGAGAGCAAGGAGCTTTTGTTAAGTTAAGAATGAGGGGATTTCTTGTAGAGAGGAAATTGTACCATTAGGTTGGCAGCATTATTGTATATTAGTAGATGGAGTGGATGTGGAAGGAGGGAGAGTATATCGGCTATGCTTTTAGACTTAGGAACTAATGTGGAGACTGGAGATTCAGAGATCTATGTTGGTGCAAACGAAGGTGAATCTCTGACCATGATACATCGCAGAAGGTTTCTCCCTCTTTTATCATTCAGTGTACCTCCTGATATGGATAATACTACCAGCCAATCTAGTCATTTTGTTACTAGTACCATTGCTTGCACTACCACCACCACCTCTTTAGCGAACACATTGACTTGTGTAGTTCGTTATTCCACTGTTTATTGTACCACACCTGGAATCTGTTCCCTCTGCTATTTCCACTTCATTTAGTCTCATGCTACCACCTATTCCTATACCCAGTACTCCCAATATCCACATACCACCACTATCACCAGCACCTGTTCCTATTCCTAGTACTTGCACTTCCGCGACGCTCATGTCAGCACCTGCCCCTGTTCCTAGTAATTCTACCTCTAACAATCCTTACCTTCCACTTCTCTTACTCATATTCAAAGTACGTAATTAGCTGCTGATGTTCCTAGTACCAGCCATGCAGACTCACAGAGGGGGATTTAGACAGCTTTGTGAGAGTGGATATCCATTCTCAAACACATCATGTTTTGCAAATGGTGATGTAAGCAATGAAATTGTTGATTGTTTTATTGAGAGGGGGACATTTTTAATGATATTTCCAGGATGAAAAGGGAAGATGGGTGTAATTGAGTGAATGCCTATCCCCAACTGGATGGAACAGGGAAAAATATGTTTGAAGTGATATCCCGCCGTAATCGGGAATGTACTAGATTCCCATTACGTGGAGTAGAGGTTACCATACACGCTCGAGAACCGGCTCGAATTTTAAACCTCGGAGAGTATGTTGAGGTCATGTTTACTTTTTCGTTCGAACAAGTATTGTCTGATGTGGACCAAGATAGTTACATTCGCTTTTCCATAGGCAGTTCGAACGGCACCCTCGGGCGCCCCGTTTACATTCCTTGGAGGAAACGTCCGTATATGACAGTTGAGCATATACATTCCACTTTGGAAAATATTTTTAACTCCAACGAAGTATTTCTCCGTGGTGAAAAAATTACAATCAAATGTCATATTACGGACCCGATACTTGGACGGGGCAGAAACAATGAAAAAAGTATCTCCCACTGGAGCAGTACTTACAAAAACATATTAATCCTGTTCCGAGCTTCCCTGGAGACTATGATTGTCTCGCGCGAGGTGTATGTCTGGCTCGAGGTATAGCAAATCAGACAAAGCATATAGTACCTATAGACGTATAGCAAAGTATACCTATAGAATGCGAAATGACTCAGAGAGATGGATTAAGGAAGGAAAACGCTATCTGAAGATGCAGGTGTTGACTTGAAACTGATGGTGGTTATGATGAGAAAAATGCTACGGCCTATGGGTACTATGGATGCTATGGGCATGGTCATACCTGTATTCAACAGCTTCGTCATCAGAATTTGGATGACGAAGAACAAGTAACGTTGCAAAACAGGTATGAGGCAACAAAGATAAGAAAACAATATTTGTAAACACGTGGTTAAAAGTTTAAAGAAATCTGGTAATGTGGATGGAATGAGAAAGTACGGAATTCCACTCACATTCAGGATTTCATTAAAACGCAATGTAGGGAAATTGAAGGTTTCTAATTGGTAAGGAAAGTTTCAAAAGAGGGAGAACATAAATGCAAAGATGATGATTACATTCGCTATGTAGATGTCACTTCTCTCTATCCATTGGTAATGTCGAGGAAGCCTCTTAATACTCGGAAGCCTATTAATCAGAGAGGAGAAGGAATCCTGCATCCAAACGATAAACATGGTGTTGTATTCTGTAAGGTTTTACCTCCAGAAAATTTAGACATTCCCATTCTTACAAACAATGGAAACACACGACTAACTTTTGGCCTTTGTATGCATTGTATATATGACATGGATAATGGGGAGTGTAATCATGATGAGGAACAAAACATTTTGCACTCCCGAATTACATGAAGCTATTAAAATGGGCTGCAAAGTCCTTAAAATACATGAAATTTGGGACTGTAAAATGACCGAGGTAGTTTTCAACGACTATGCAAATAATTCCCTGAAAATGAAGTAAGAAGCTAGTGGCTTTCTCTCTGAACGTGAGACTGAGGAGCTGAAACAGTCTTGCTATAAAGATTATGCTGAACATGAAGGAATAATGCTCGAGTATGATAAAAGTGCTCATAATCATGGCCTAAATATATTGCTAACTTCTTTTTGGATTCTCTGATTCGGAACTTCTCGGGAGAGAACAGATTTATCTTAGACCAGGGTTGTGAGTGATGCCCATTCATTTATAGAAATTATGTAAACTCTACATTTGCAAGTCGAATCCGTTTTTCCTATTCGGCAAAGTAAACTCCTAGTAACATATAAAAGCGTACAACATGTAAATAGCACATATCCCTTTTCTAATCCGATTTAAGCTGGTTTTATATCATCCTGCGCCAGACTTAGACTCTATGGACTATGGATGGCGCTGCCATTGAATTCATTTTATATGGTGACACTGATTTTGTGATGTAAATGCAAAAATACAATCAAGCACTTAGGTTGCCTACTGGGAACTATTTGTGCAAATTAACTGAAGGGACGGAACCAGTGTCGGGGATTCGGAAACTCGTGGGCTTAATACTGAAAAAATTAATGTAAAAATTGTCTTATACCACAAAATTTTGTCAACCCATTTACTTACAGGGAAATTAGGTGGTGGTGTTAAGAAGTGTTTGCATACCATGGAGTTTTTATGATATTCCAGATGAAGACCAAGTAGTTGTTCATATTAATGGTAAAATTGAAAGTTAATTTTATCCTGGATAATATCATTCAATTTCACATATTGTCTCATTACTCCCTCTTATCATAATCTCTTTTAGAAGACCTACAACTTGATCGAGTTTTACAAATTAGTATTGATAATAGATATAATGCAGAAAGTTATGTTACTTCCGTTAAAACAGAAAATATTGAAATGAAAGATCATGAGTACTACTACTGAGAAGGATAATATTCTTTCGTTTTACTATAATAAAGATAAAAATCTACTTGTCATGAAATATCAACGGGATTACAAAAAGCAGTATGTTGTTGGAATGACTGGCGGTTTACAAAATTTGTTAGGATTCTCAAATAATCCGCATGCAAAAATAACTGGGGTACATTTTCAACCGATATCAGAAAAACGAAAACCTATGTTTATCCATGTTAGTGCATCTTTTCAATGTAAACTCAATTATAACATTCCTTGTGAAATAACTGTTTGTCTTAACACTGTAAAAGGTCAACCTATCCTTGGTAAACTCCTTCGTAAAATTAGTATCTATGAATATCAATATGTAAAATTCATTCTTTTGTATTTGACCGCCCACACTATGTTGAAGTAAAAAACAAATATGTTGATACCCTACATGTGGACTTAAAAGATAAACAGGGAGAAAACTTGTCATTTCAATATGGTACTTCAAACATTACACTTCACTTTAAGCTTAAGAACTGATTTCGGAAAGTACGGATGATTAATTTTACATTACATCTAATTCGAATGCTAGTACAAAAACATATAGTAATAATCGTCCATCACATTATTAAATATCCCAAATCATTGTATTCATCTTAATAATTGATTATGGATAGTAAGACTTAGTGAAATTCATATCCTCTTAACTTGCTATAATGTAACTGAAGGTCAAAATATTATGTGGTGTGAAACAGTACATGACGATAATGTATAATATAATATATCGCAGGATATTATTCTTCTATACCGTCATTGTTGGAGGTTATGAATAAAATCACTACAACCTTCATTTACTCTGATTTTTTAAATGCTGTTACTATTAAAACGAATGCAAACATTAAATCACTTTATCTTTCATATATACTTGCTTTTCAATTACGTTTCGAACCTGGTATTAAACTATTAAAATCAAAAGGACCACAGAAACAGCCTTACATTGGCAGAGGATATCCACACCAAGTATTCGTATACACTGGTTTTATACAACCTAACTTTGTAGGTGATACAAAAGCACCATTACTACGTATTGTAGCCATGTCTGATACTAATCACGGTAAACTACAGGCAATAAAGGTTCAGAATGTACATTATTTTCCTTTAAGTAAATTTTCATGTGACACAATTGAAATACAACTAAATGACCATACAGGATAAAATATCTCATCCGTGACATTAACAATAACACTTAATTGTCAACAACACTCGTGAAACTGAAAGTTCCACTTCATGGTAAAGGCATCCCTTATTCAGCTCTACCAGTTTATCAGCGTGGATAGGGGGATTATTTCGAGGTCTCTTTCGATTTGCTATGCCACTTATTAAACAAGGAGCTAAAGTAGTTGGTCGACATGCATTACAAACAGGAATGCAAGGTGTAGGAAATGTATTAGAAAATCATTCATTTAAAGATTCAGTTAAACGTAGAGTTAATCGGGCGGGTTCATCTTTAAGAACAAAAGCGGAAAATAAAGTTAATCAGTTGCTCAGTGTAGTGGTAAACGACGGGCGCGTAAAGGAAATGCTCTTCTTCTTCCCTAACGTATTGGACCGGCAATTATTAACAAAAAAGAAGAAGACAAAGTCTTATTGTGAAAGGGATATTTTATTTAGGTGCTAAAATGTCTTTCCTTTCAGCATAAAGTAGAGAGTGCTGCACTAATGAATTTGATTTGCAAACTATCCCCATGACTTAAACTGCTATTTAGTCTTCTCGCATTCAAGATTATCATTATGTTTCTAGACTTGCTTAAGAGGGGGGCACTGAATTTGTGATTCCGGGAGATGTTGAAGAATATATTCATCCTGCATACTTGTACTTTTATGTACGTTGTAAAGTAACAACAGCTAATGGTGATAACTTAAAAGTATATAAACCACCACAAAGCGATCAACCAGCACTGCAAGCTGATCTTGTAGCACCAGTAAATAACTTCTTTCATTCTATGTTCAGTCAAATCAATATCTATTTAAAAGACAAATTAATTTCTTCCTCTTCTGGTCATATGCTATTCGAGCTTTCTTGGAATCAATACTAAATTACTTTGAAGATGCTTCGAAAACTCTCTCGCATGTGCATTGTGGCATAACGATTCTGCTGGACAATTTAATACTCTTGAAGAAAATAATGCTGGTTTTAGTAAAAGAATGCAAATTGCTAGTTGTAGTGCTCCCTTTGATATGTTCAACGTCTCTTTACAGATATTGCCAACTTAAATAGTATACTTTCAAATAAAGTATGTTTGCGTATAAGATTGTTTCGCAATAACAATATATTTTGTTTAATGGCTGATGACAATTCCAACTTTAAAGTTGTCTTAAATGAAGTTGTTTTATATGCACTTCGTCCTTTTATTTCTGCTGACTTGTCTCTTCATTTAAATTCTTAAATGGAAAAAACACTGTAAACTTACCACTCACTAGAGTTTAAATACGAATCATTGTTATTCCACAAAATATGGCTTCATTTAATATTGATATTTTTTGAGGTAGTGGCGAAAAATCTTGGCATTGGATTCGTAGAAAATACATCAATGAATATTAAACATATTCTGAACCCTCTCCATTTTGAACATTTCAATCTTAACAAGTTGCAACTTCAGGTAGGCTCCAAATCGTAACCTACCTCAGTTCAGGTAAGCCCCTAATCTCTGATTTTGTAAGACCAATATTCATTCAAAGTTATTTCACACTGTTTCCTGGTACTGGAATATTTCATCAAAGTACTGCATATACGATTACTTCTCATGATTTTGTACATGATTATACCATTTCTCAATTTGTTCTGTCTCCTGCAAAAAGTATTGATGATTGTAATTGGGATATTGGAAGAGACTCTCCAGTTAAGATAAAAATATCCTTCAGTCTAGCACTAGTACAGTCCGTATCATGTATTGTGTATGTTCAGTTTAATTCGATAATAGTAATTGATAAAAATATAAATGTATATACCGATGGTACATTTTATTTCCAACTTCATTCAGTCGGGATGCGAGTTCTAGTATACTCCTTTGCTCTAGCACGTTGTGAAAAAGACGAGTACGAAAACGAAATTTACTCTTGAAATTATTTATTAAAAATCCTGACTTGGGTTGTTCGCAAAACTGCATTTTTAAACCTCCTTTCCTCGACGCGCAGTTGACAAAACCTTTACGATAACATAGCGATTACCTCTCTGAACATTTCTATGGTCTCCAACGCCAACAATGAAGTTAAAAGTGTGATTACCAAATATACTGAGCACAGTACTGTGCTGTACACTTTCGGGAAAAAGCGACATTTTTTTCTCCAATCTATCATTGAGAAAAGTGTAATCAACCTAGGTGAAGAATTAAAGTGTCCTCACTTTTCTCACTTGGCATATCCCGCAAGAGAGTGTATTCATTATTTCCATCGATTCTCCTATTTCTGATGTGCAGTGAAAGAAGGATGGACTTATACAAATTATTTCAAATTTTATTAACTTGGTTTATCAGAATTAAATCAAAATAGGTGTGTATGCATACCAACTCCTATAACAAACAATATAGACGGACCAGCTGATGTAAGTGATTATACGTGATTGTTTATATGCAAGTGAACTGACTGGTATTTATGCCATTAATACATTACGTGTTCGTGTACAGTTTCGAGCAGCACTGATTGTTAATTTAAATTATTCTTCAAGTGGAGGTAGCCATTGTACTGCAATTTATATTAATGAAAATGAAAGAGGTTTTTATGTTGATACTTTTGCAAGACGAACTCCCAAGCAAATTGTTCCGTTCTTAAAAGGAAATTGTAAATTATATAAATAAATTTCAGGTTCAGCATAATAGAGCCATCCTTTGTGGATTATTTTGTATAGTTTTTATTTACTTTACTGTAAGGCATGTTAATATCATATCAAAATTCAATACTGATCATCTGAGAAAAAATGATGAAATTGTAATACAATATGTGAAAGAAATTATAAATCATAAAACAAGCAACGTTGTAAATAGTATTGTACTACTCTTCTTCTTCATTTTAAAGAAAAATAAATATGTTTATATAATTTAAACCTTTTCGTTATCATTTAGGAAAAAAACATCCGTATTTTGAATTGAAAACAAATTCGTATAATATCATTCTTTATTGTTATTATTATTTAAGAGTAAGTAAAGTGTTTTATAAAAATACTTTCACATGGTTCTTACATTTGTATGGCTGATGCGCTTTCTACAAGATAGTTTTATTTTTCCTGTTTCACCCAATACTGCAGTTGTAAACAGTTTCTTACTGCACAACTATTTACTTTGACAGGGTCAAGATAAGTACACTTTAACACGCCAATGTTTAATTTAAATTTAATATTTTCAGCGGAGGACATTCTTTTTCACTCACATTATCAACAGTTCCCAAGTTAAATAGCTTTTTAATCCACTGTATGCATTTTTTCAACACCTTTACAAAAGAATCGAGTATCAGTTGTACATAATTGAAATATTATTCATCGAATATGTGCAACGTTGTATCCGTTTGAAGTATCCTATTCTAAATTATGAAAGTGTTGTTAACCATTCCACTTGGTTTTGATACCCTACTCCTAATTCTGTAATTTCATAAGGCAGTTTTACTAGACAGTGAAATAACTCTCTTGATAAACTCATGTGGAGAAATTTTAAAACCTTGCTTGTCAGTGATGAACTGCGCTGAAGATATAATTAGAGGTATTTCTACTGCAAATTGTTCCTGAATAACTTCAGGTATAAGTATGCCAATGAATTCAATATTACGCACTAATTCGCTACATGTTTAGAAAAATAGTATTCAAAGAAATACTTACATAACCCTGTAGTTTGAAAATTTTATAATACTCGACAAAAAGGTGTCATTTCTTGATCAGTTATGATTATTCACTTCTTTCAACAAATGTTTTGATAATACTTTCCCTGTATTCCACACATATATACAATTATTGTGCGGGATCTTTATTCACTCATTACGCCGAATGGGATTCTCCTTTAAATATGTTCTACAGTATCTGAGAGCCCGTGTACAGGAACCGTCTTAATTGACACAGTAGCTCAGCGTTGCTAGCCCATTTCCTAAAAACCAATTGTTCAAATTGTTTCCATTAAGTGTTAGACCTAGCTACTAAACTTGACATAAAGATTATTCGACACAATAGTAGAATAGTGATTGGACTTGCATTGCCAAGCAACACTATCACAAGTGTTACCAACCTATTTTCTATAAATTAATCTTTTATCACATTGCTTCCATTATTTCAGTCAAAGCAGCACCAAAATTGTCATAAAGGTTGTTTAACGCAAAGGAACATACTGGGGGTTCGCACTCCCCAGTAGCACCGTTGTCAGTATTACCAGCATATGCCAAAAACACACACACACACACACACACACACACATATATATATATATATATCACGAAACATGAGATATGTTTGAGGTGTTGTTGGAAAGGTATAGCTAGACAAGTTCAGTCAAATGGAACGTGCATGGTCCGGGAGTGCCTTCTCCCCAGATATTTACATAAAAGTTTATTTATAGTATAAAATAAGTTGTTTTCTAAGGGAAAATGATAAATAAAATTGCGAGTAATTTTGTATATGTGGAAATGTAAGTTTTGTAAGGAGTGGGGGCGAAGGGGCTCGCCCGGCTACATATATGAAATTTCTCTACAATTTGATATAAGTGATTCTATAAGGGTAAAAATGAAATACAAAAGCTAAACGTTGAGATTCCCCAGGAACCCCGTTCTCAGTGTAGCTAGTCTATGCTAATAAACATATCTCACGAACCGAATGTTATCATGAGTCTTTGCGCTTATTGGTAGAATTGAAGCTCTAAATTGCTTGTTAGTATATTGAACTGTTACCCCTATTAGCAGTTGTAATATATTTTATTTAAATATTATTGCTAGTTCTCTTACAACCGCCACAAGTAAGACCGTAGTCATTATTGAAATCAGAGGTGTTGAACCTCGCCTGGTCCGATCTCGACCTCACACTCAAACTGTGAGGTCGAAGTTGAGTGAGATAGAGGTTGAAATTCGGTCGCGAGGTTGAGTGAGGTCGAAGTCCGATCGAGAGTTCGAGGTGGAGCGAGGGCGAGCTTGAAATCCTGTCACGAGGTCAAGGTTGAAATCCTATCGCGATTTCGAGGTTTGGTGATGTCGAAGGCGTGTTGTGAGTTCGAGAATGAGTGAAGTCGAGCTCGAAGTCCTGTCGCGAGGTCATGGTTGAGTGAGGTCGAGGTCAAAGTCCGATCGCGAGGCTGAGGCTTAGTGAAATCAAGGTCGATCTTCCGTCGTGAGGTCGTGATTGAGCGAGGTCGGGTCCAAATGTACACATATGGTTGGAATACGCAGTATCATTAATTCAAGAATAATTTAGGAACATATATCAGTGCGAAAAAACAGTTCCCACCTTGACAGATTCTGAGTCTGCAATTTTTGCTGAAAGAGTAGTATTTGTTTCACTGTCGTGTTGGTCTTACACTCGTTTTTAACAATCCTGTTTTTTTCTCAGTTTATTTTATTCTTATTCTGTCCCATGTTTTGTAACTAGAATACAAATTGCATTTTATATTTTAACAAAATATAATAAATGTATTATTTGCTGTTTTCTCTTTATTATTATATTTAGAAAACGAAGTAGATGTATAATTACTGAAAATGCTGATTGGAAAATGATCTCCAGGAGATGATCCTATTTGGCAGGAATACGAGCCAAATTGACTAAATAGAAGAAATGTACGAAGGTAGTACTTCCATAGATGTTGGTTTGGCTGTATGTGTAAGTGCGTCTGTCGTTCAGGTACCCCTAATTCCTTTGTTAGGAATTTGAAACAGTAGAGCATCGTACTTAGATATGCTCTGGTTTTCTCAAGTGTTCTACATCCCTATGTTTGGTTGAGAGCACCTATTTTAACCTCTCTACAAAAATCATTCTACTTTTTGCCGTGTATGTTAATGTGCTTAGAGAACTAAGTTCTTACGTTTTATTCAAGTTTGAAAAAACCTTTAGTTACATAAATATTTTTAATTTCTTTATTATTATGATTGTGTTGTCTCTATCTGATACTTTTTAAGAAGAAAAAGTTGCTGCAGTATATTAATAATAAATTTGGTAGCTTCACTAGCTTTGGTAATGTTTCAGCTAAACGTTCAGGAAGTCAACTATATTTCGTGTTATCTATAGAATAAGAATCATACATTTTGTTTTCCTATTTCTGCTGGTAGATGAGCGAACTTCTCATTAGCGGAAGCTTATCCCCTGGCAACACTGTAGTTTCGGGTTCGTCCGTATATTAATTTAGATTATCCACTTCTAATTTCACAAATACCTGGTCATGCGACTCGTTGCATTTTAACTTGTTGCCCTTGGCAATGAGTCTGAAATAGTTATATTATATTTGTAAACTGGGGGATATGGCTGCGCGGAATAAACCTTAGGTCGATAAAGCTTTTCAGTTGCCGTTTTGTTCTTTGCCTTTGCCGATATGTTCACCAGAAAATTTTAAACCAAGAATGACAAATTTTGAGAAAAGCAAGTGGATTTTTCGTTGCGATGCTCTAAAATCATGCTCTTTTAATCTCTAGAATAACATTCATAGTTCCTCTAATTGTTGATTTGGAGTGTACGAAGCGAGGACATTATCAACTGCGAAATTTGTGATTGTTCGGTAAAACAACGAGAACAATTCTGGTTACCTTCGACAAACTTCGTGACGATGTGGGATCTCCATGATACAGAGTATAAATTTATAAGTTCTCTTGGTATGGGTTCCTCAAAACTCGTGTATTTTCCTGATGTTGGTCCAATTTAATTTGATAGCAGGAAATTGATTAATCTTACACGCTTACCACTTTTTCACTCTAAATAAGTCGTCTTAAGTCGTCCAGTCCAGCTGACTGGAATAGAATGCTTAAGTATCTCGTATACTTGTTGGACTTAATTAAATTCAGTACTAAACAAAACTCCTTCAAATTAGTCTTCTTCACTACTAACAGTCTGACAGGAATACAGTCTGTCAGATGCTTCGTTAATTATCTGTCTTGAGAATTTGATTGATTTAAAGATCAATTTGATCACGCGTTCCAGGAGATATGGGCGGATATCTTTTGTGGAAACCCGCCGCCTGGTCTATTCTAATCTTGTGAAGGTATACTCTGTATAACGTTATGTCGCTTTAGTTATAGGAGAATAGGTTCCTGTATTTCTAAAGTAATTTAGAAACGTTTGTCCTTAATACTAATGTAAGATTGTGTTTATTTTTTAGTATTTTTCATACGATCTTCAATTCCAGTTTAGTATGATATTTATAAGATTTTCCAGGTGTGTGTATTTTCTCCCTTTCAATTCTAAGAACAATTTATTCTATATTATTTTCAGTATTAGCTATTAGTGTGTTCCTCCATAAATTTATTTTTCTGCTTGTAGGATTTATTACCAAAATCGCGTGATCATTGTAGGCATTTCAATTGAGAATTCTACCAAGCCATATCTTGCTTTCAATGTTTGAAGCAATCTGACGTATAAGAATGCTGACTTGTTTTTCCTCATTCACCTTCACAGGAAGAAAAAATACTATTTCGCAGGAATTGTGATGTTGTTTGGCACATATCCAGTTGCTGCGTTTTACTGTTTCTCGAAGTTAAGAACAGTTTGTGAAATGTTTTTATTTTATTTTCCTATTAGTGGTATTTCTGGCTTCGTAGGATTCCTGTAAAAGTAACGATTATTTTCTGCATGTGAATTTTGGTCTCTTATTTTGTCAGGGGATCTTGGCTAAATATTGGGTTATAATTCAAATGCTTAATTATTCGAAAGTAATAAGATGTATTTTTAATTTTGAATTTTATTAATGCAATGTGTTTCATTTTAACTAATTTGTTTGCTATTTCTTTATCATGCGTATTAAAATGAATCGTTGTGCAGTCGTTTGGTAACTGAGCTTTGGCCCAGAGACTAATTCTGCTCGCTGTGTCATTAATTGATGGTACTTGGTTATTGTCAGTTTTAATTTGGATTAGTGATTTGTTCTCATTCG
>JAGDQP010024726.1:0-11199 GCA_022664845.1 Lepisma saccharinum
ACATCCAAGCTTTTTGAAGTTCGCTTCACGTTGCTATTCTTTTAAATTTGAATCATCAGGTGTTGGAAGTAGCTGAAACGAATGTGTGTCTACCAAAATCAAGCAAAATCTCAATTTAGCGTTTCTGAACGTAAGAGGTTGCTGTTTAACACAATCGGTATTGAACAGAATGTATAATCAATGTATGCAACTCAAATTAATTGACTTGATTTTTCAGGTGTACGGCAACTATGTACATGAATTCTACGAAAACAATTTCCATTGAGTCTTATCTTACCATAAATTGAAATGTTAACAAAGTGAATAAAAATCTTACTTGATTGAAGGTTTCAATCAGAGTCATCAACATCAAAAACGACTCCCTTTCTCGCACTTCTTGACATACTAAACGACATGGACGAACTCTGACTTTGGCTCTGATTTTGTTTTGAAAAGGCAGACATAATTGTTTGTTGGACTACAGGAGCTTTCCTGCCCTGTAAAAGAAACAGAAAAAAAAAAAAAAAAGAACAATAGTACAACGCCGACTATCAAATAATTTTAATATTAATGACTCACTATTACCTTGATAAAGTTCCATGCAGGATACAACTATAAATTCGTGGTAAGAAAAGATAGTATACAGAAATAAATAACAGAACTAGATTTTCATTTTTAATCCCTTTTCATTGAAGAGTGTCACATGAAAAAAAAAAGGAAACAAAGGTTTTGAAGAGTGTCGGAAGCCAGAGTTTGAAATTCTAACGGAAGTATTAATTAAGTTCTATTTCCTGCAAACATTCCCGTTAACAGCATTCGAGACAACTGCTTAAAATTATATCATAGCAGCTTCTTAAATCTAGCTACTTAATATAGTGAATTCTTTGGAAGACTAATTTTGGAAAATTTCATTTTGAAATAATCATCCTACTTGAAACCACTCTATCCCTAATGCATACATTATTAAACCCATAACGCCCATTCTGATGATACTTGCGACGCTTTCGAAACGTTATTGGAGTTCCCAACCCGTCTGTTTGCCAGTCTGCAATCAAAGCACCACAATATTCAATCAAGATGGAAGAGTTATTCTTCTTTGATTTTCGCACTTCGTAAACAAACTTGTAATCATTTCCAGGAAAGTAAACGGCTGTCGGTTTTACATGAACTTCAAAAACTACATTTACTTTAGTAACACGTAGATTATCACGAGTTATATTAAAACCAATTTACGGAATTAGTGACACTTCTTCACGGATTTGATATTTAGAATAAAGAAACTAAATCCAAATATTCACCGTAGTAATATTATTTCTAATTTAATAAACTTCACACGACAGGTAAAGATCCTATTGCATCCATAAAAGGAATACCTGCTGTTTAACTGAGGAAACCTTTCACTGCCTTGTACAAAGAAAATTCATAACAAAGTAAAACTCCAGGACTTACAAAGAGAGAAGAAGAAGGAAGAACAAAAGCCACTGTAATAACAACATTCTTCCTTCACACTGATACTATTATTTTACTGTACATCTATTACCAAATTTTGAATCGTGTTCAGGATAGGAATTCCTTCATGGAAATGTGACAAATGAGATTATAATTGAATACATATTTGAAAAAGATTAGTGGATATTCATTTATATAACGAAGCAAATGATAAAGAAATTGCTTTTCATAATTTATGTATTGAAAGCGAAATATTATGTAAATCACTGAAAGCATTTTTCAATTTCACTCTTTATATCTCTACTGTACCATACATAAGAGCCCTGTATTCGTGCTCGATCTGGGTACGGTCCAATTTTACATCCACACCTTTCGGCTCGATCCGAACCTGACAAAAAGTCGGAGTAATCTGACTGGAAAAGTGGATGATCGGATTCGGCAACCACTTTTCTGATCTGATCAGGCTTAGCCGGCCTGATTTTCTGTCGGGCTGGCCTTGGATCGAGCCGTATGGTATCCTCAGTAGCACACACGTTGATAAAACCGTTTAATGTCCGCCTTTTTAACAGTTGTATACAACCAAAAAACGTTCATTCAACGTTGATTTAACAATTTTTGGTTGTATAAAACCGTTGAAAAGGCGGACATTAAACGGTTTTATCAACGTGTGTGCTAGTGGGAATGGAGGTAAATTCTGGCCAGGCCGAGATCGGGTACGAAATTAGGGCTCTGGTATAAATCCTCTGTCTTAAAATTTTAACAAAATAAACACAATAAAGTTTAAAAATTAATGATTGAGTTCCTATACGAAGTCAACTTATGTTTGTGAAGCAACCGTCAAAATAAACACTAAAAAAGAATGTTTAGAGAGATTAACTGAATTGTTATTAACGTCCTAAACGAACTGATGAGCTTATAATGACGGGACCTAGTTTTGGTAAAGCAAACTCCATTTAATGGATTCCGGTGGGAATTGAATCAGTGACCACAATGTTTAAGGGAGCTTAAGAAATAGTCATGGATGTAATTTAGAATAGCGACGTTTAATTACAGGCCTCCAAGATTTTAATTTTGTGTTAAAATTAATTGAACTCTAAAAGTAGATTCAATGCTGTGGGTAATTTAAGAAAATGAAAATTCCTTATTTCGTTACACAGAACTTGGTATGAAGTATTTGTTACGATAATAAGTAGGATTCGCTAGGTAAGGTAGGATTCGTTAATTCATCAAATAACTTCGTTAATTCATCAAATAACTATCTGTACATGTTGAGAATCCACTGACGAAATGATCAATAACCAAGTACACCTTCTCCTTACCCTTCCTCTTCCTCCTCTGGCTGGTTGATCTCCTCTACTAGCTCTTCCCCTTCCTCTTCCTCGACTGGTTGTTGGCTTATATTCATCGACATCTATTATTATATCATCGTCGTCATCATCATCATCATCATTACTATGATTCACAGGAGCCTGTCTTCCTCTCCCTCTTCCTCTCGGCTGACTGGTGCCTCTAGCTCTTCCTCTTCCCCTTCCTCTACCTCTTCCGGTACCGTTTAATTTAGTGCCCACATCATCATCAGAATCGGCCATATCGGAATCTGAGTCAATACCAGTGCGAGATGGTTTTGGTCGCGAAGGATTTTCTAATATTTGCTGTGCCTTAAACAAGAAGAAAGGACAAAATAATACGATTACATTTTTCATTCCACTAAAAACAAAAAATTATTATTTAGAGTTACAACTAAAGCTATTTGTGTCATTTGCATTCGATCAAACCTTACGTCAACAACACTCCATGAAGTGGCTGACAACGGATCAGGACCGAGGAGACGTAAGGTTATTAAAAATATTCCTCATCTCCACCAAGAGAATACTAGGATGGGAACTCCTAGTATTCTCTTGATGGGAGATACAGCAGCTCTGAGAACACTCCTTCCTTTATTGGAATGAGTGACGTCATCCCCAAGACTAAGGCCCTAGTTGTCAGAACAATCAAGAAACACGATTAAATACAAACAAACTTAGAATAATTTAAATACGAATACTAGTGCACTTGGGCTATTTTTTTTTTTTTAATATATGCTTTACTTACATAAGTGGTAAGGTGTAAACCCCATGGATTTGCTGCAAATACTTTCCATATTGTTCTACAGCGTTCTCGCTTACTTGAGTTAACTTTCCCTGATTTTTTTCTGATGGGGTTGGGTGAAAAACTCAGTCTTGAGTTTCCCAATGCCACGATACTTCTTAGAACTACAAGAACGAACTGTGAGTGGTATTTACAATTATTCGTCACTGTGTAGGGGTCATAAAGGAAAAATTCAAATAAAAAAAATGTCCTGTTAATACTTGCAAAGTGGATACAATTAAACATCTGCAAATGTACTTTTCACTGCTCTGCTCCATTTACTTAACTGCCTCACTTCTTAAATGTTACAGACCACTATTCTGGCAATGTATAGTGATCTTTATGAATAACCCTATAAAGCCGAGAAGTTTGTGATTCACATACTTTCATTATAGTAAATTAAGATTTAAAAATATCCTGACTGTAGCTCCCCTTCGTACCACCAGGCAAACGCAGCGATAACATTTTGTTAAATATGAGTATCTTATATATAATAAATAATAATAATAATAATACAGTAGAGCATCGATTATCTGGAAAGTTCCAAATAAATAAATTTAAAAAAAAGAAAGAAAAGATTATGACCAATATTCTTTTGGTATAACTATAGTAAATCTTGTTTTGAGTCTTTAGCAGTGCTGTGTTATTACTAGAGCTACGAATTTTAGGAGCTGCACCTGATTTATTATTACTAAAATATTCAGAACTAACTTATCTCGAAAAGAGAACGTAAAATGCACACTTCAGACTATGCTTTAGTTGCACTTTTTCTCAATCTCAGAAGCTTTTGGACCTTCTCTCGTATTTCTTCCTCTACCACGCTTTTATTCCATAAATAATGAATAAATGGAAATAGTAGCTTCAACCTCTATACGAAAATAAAACGTCACAGATCAGGCAAATAATAGCTAATAATCCAGTATATTTTTTGCCAGAATCAGATATATTTTTGAACATTTTAGTGGCACCCCTGAATGGACAACAAAAGAAAATGTACTTGAAAACGTTTCTCAATGCTCTGGAAACGTACTTGTTGACAAAATATACAGTAACAGGGTGATGCAAAGTTTCAATACTGCATGTTTTGTATTGTGACCTGAAGGAGTCAAGTACGATAGTATGTGGCTAGTTTTTACGGACCAAGCTTCTTACATGTTAGCAACATACTCCAATCTGAAGGCTCCATACTGCAACTAGGAAACATGTTTTTTAGTACATACACTGTATCGAGTTTGTGAAACACATAAAGATGAATACTCATATGTGAATGAATTTGTCTCTTGCATTAAGAAAACACTGAAAAAGGCTCCTGCTACGATACAAAAGTACGCAGGACTTTCTCTACCCCTTTCCCAACGCTCACTACATGCGGTGCATAGTTAAAAGCTACGGCGTTTATTTGCAACAATTTTCCGGCTATATGCGCCATGCTTTGCCAAGCGATTACTCAGTTGTACAGAAAGCCAAAAACTTAGCAGATATCAGAATTACAAGATGAACTTTATACAGTACATGGTTATTCTTTCTTAACAAGTGCCATTAAAAAGTTGGGAAAAGCAGTGTTCTCAAAGGGAAGTACACTGGATTGTTTTGATGAAGTTAAGAATGTGTTGGAGGATGCTGGAAAACAGAAGCTAAAGCAAAGCTTAGCGAGAAACCCTGATATTAAGAACATTGCAATTAACAGTCTTCTGCATAAGTGACATTTGTAATGTGTTTCACAATGTTTCAAAATAATTAATGGGACTTCGATGCACGAATGAATTTTTTGCGCTTCTGTTCAACATAATTGTTTTTGCGCTGTTTATAATACATTTTAAGTTTCAAATCGTACCTTTTTTTTTTTAGCACCTTAATTTTAATGAAAATAAGGCACCATTGTGCAGCTTTCATACCACATTTTTGCACCAAGAACTCCTAGCTCTAGTTATTCCTATAAAAGTATTAAAACCAAACTTATATTCCAGATCGCAAGATTACATGGCTAAACCGATTTTATTGTCATTTAGCACTGTATTGTAAGTAATAATCGGTTTCCGGACACTATCAATCCCGAATTAATCCGGATAATCGATGCTCTACTCCTACTGTATATAGTATAGAGGCAAAGTATGATAAGGTAACAAGCATACAACATAAATATTATATCACTTATACAAACAATTTAAGCTCGTTTTATACGGTTAACGGGATGAATTTAATCGATTTGAAACCTTATTATTACTAATATTATCTACTACATGAATATTATTATAAAGTACACAAAGAGAAGGCCGGGCAATATAATAGGTAAAATTTGAATGCAGAGGAAAGGAATTGCAGTTACGTAATAACTCGACGAAGATCATGTGCACAATTACAAACTTAACACTTTAAAGTCATTTAAAATTTTCTGCCATCTTCAGTTGTACACAAGAAATAAGTTCACTGAACAAACGTGCACAATTAGAAGGAAAAAAAAGATGACGGACGTCCACATCAAAAACAATTGACGACGTTTTGCGCGTGCCCAAGTATTGATGAAAACGGGTTTTGAAAATGGTGTTTTGTGTTGAAAATTGAGCTGGGTACAATAAATAATAATAATAAAACTGGAACTCAGAAAAGTGGAATTTAATATAGAAACCGCAGTCGGAGAAAGTGGGATACAGTATAGAAAAAGTGGGATATAGTATAGGAAACGCAACGAAAAGGGAGCAGGTTGCCGAGTCAATCAAAAAAATTAGAAGTCAGTCAGTATACAAACAAAACAAACAAAACAAACAAAACAAAACAAAACAAAAAAAAAAAAGGCTGGACGTGGACGGCAGGGATGAAGATGAAGTGTGGGTGTAGATGTGAAGAGAATAAAAGTTACTGCATGTTTAGATCAGGTTTCAGTTTAGCTCTCAAGCTCTGAATGAAAGCTCCTTCCCAGGGACGATGTGTGGATGTATTTGTAATGGGGGATAGGGTATAAATTATAGCTATACAGAAACTGCCATCGAAGTCAGTGTTGTGCAGTTGCGTGTGTGGAGACACTGGCGAATCGGGTTTGTTGATGACGAAAAAGTGGCGGTGATTATTCACACGGAGATTCAAAGGCCGCCTGTTTGCCCCACATAGAATACCGGGGAGAGTGAACAGGTTAGGATACGTATGACGTTTGAGGTTTGACAGGTTTCTTTTCGATGTAGAATGAAGTTGCCATCGGCTGTGGTGATAGTGATAGTATAAGATGTGATAAGGATGGGGCAGGTTTTACACCCAACGCAACGCTGTTACATTTGCGGGAGGAAATGAAGGCATATGGAATGAAGGATTAATATAAACCAAGATGTTTCTAAGATTGGGAAAACTAATCTCGGCTTGGTGGGAACGACAGATCTGACATCGGGGTTAGATTGGAGTATATGGAAGTGGGAATGCAGAATTTGTTTGATCTTGGTAAGTTTAGAACGAAATTGAGTGACGAAGGTGGAAGGATTCGGGTTGGTGTTGGGAGCATGAGTAGTTGAGTGTGTGTGACCACCTCGAATCTGTTTTGTTACTAGTTTAGGTGAGTAGCCTCGGTTGACTAGAGCCTCCTGGAGGCGTTGGTTGTAGGTTTCAGTAGCGGAGGTGGAGAAATTCAGGCGCTGTCCTCTGAGATCAAGGGAGAAGGGAATAGCTTTTTGGTGTGGTAAGGATGGGAACTTTGAAGAATGCAGTTATTGCATGTGGTTGGCTGGTTTTATATGAACGGAAGTGGTAAGGATATTGTTTTCCAAAGTGATGTCTGCTGTTGTCAGCAGAAATTGATTGTTGTTATAACTTTTTAATTAAATTAATTTTATTCAGAAAAGACAGTTTGTACGTTGTTGCACTTTTCGTTAAAAAAAAAAAAAAAAAAAATAGCAATGGCAAGAAGATTATATTGACTTTCTTGTATTCTTTTTATATGTGTAACGTTAAATTTGTATATCCAGGATTCCATCGTATAATAAAAGATTATATATGGATAAAGGACGATGCTGATGAAGAACGAAGTAAAGAGAGACTTCGGAAGATAAGTACATGTGTTGTATTGAATGTATACTTGTATTACGTGGTTGAAGCATGAAACATATGAGTAGCAATCGAAAGTACGGTTCAGTAATTGAATATTTCAATCAGATTGGTTCGTTGTTTAAGAATACAATAAAGCCAACAAGTAAGATAAATGCATCATCGCCTATAGAACCTAACGACTGTCAGATAGCTAATGATAATCTCGACTTGAGTAGGAGTTGAGATACAATTTTTCAGTGACGCAAGTCGGTGTTGATTAGTAAAGATGATGCATTCCATGTTTACTATTGAGGTGTTAAATTTGAACGAACCAAATATAGAAAATAATTTGGAAAGATTTGAGCCTTGTTTGCACAGCACAGTCGATTACGAAAGAGAAGAAATCGAGTATTGTATTAGCAATGATTGGTTCAGACGCTTACGTTGTGCTCAAAGGTATTAGTAAGCCATCTCCAATAGGGCAAAAGTCGTATGGAGAGATTAAAAGTTACTTTATTGGAACATTTTGGTAAGAAACACGGAAATAATAGAAAGATACCGTTTCCATATGTTAAAACAGGCCGAAATACCATATAAGATTATGTGAGAATGCTAAAGAGATAGGTAGTTCGTTGTCTGGAGACTTCGCTGAAGTCGTGCTCAGAGATCAATTTGTGGTGGGATTAAAGTCGGATGTAGTACGAAAAAGGCTTCATTCGGAATCAAAGTTAACATTTAGTAAAGCTGTGGAAATAGCTTCATCAACTGAACAGACTGATACAAAAGCGGACACATTGAGATCTTATCAGTTTCAGGAAGGCTCAGTACACGTAATTGCAAAAGTATACAATAAAGAACGTTTTAGAATGGAGGATAGATAGAATAGAACAACTACAAGACAGATTCCTTGTAAGAACTTGCTAGATTTCACGAGCTAGGAAGATGCAAAACATACAATGCCATATGCTTTCGTTGCCAGAAAAGATGTCATTGTAGGGTAGCCTATTTGGCGAGAAATATTCAGCTAGCAGAGGAAGTTGACAACGGAAATTAGAATGAACAATGTTGAAGGAGAAATATCACATTTGAGATTTGTATATGTGGATGATTTAATGTATATAAACGAATTAGGGATGAATTATGCATATGATTTTCATTCTCCATTCATGCAAGTTGATCTGCAAATTGGTAATCTTGTTTGTAAGTTCGTATATGATACAGGATCTTCGTTAAATTTATTGCCTGTTCAACTTCTACAAATTTTGAATTCTGAAGCAAATATGGTACCTAGATCAGGTATTTTATATTTAATAAACAATATCACATTGTCTGTCGTAGATGAAGTACAATTATATGTGATGTTTAATGGCTTGCTACGGCTAATGTCTTTTGTGATAACTGATCAACCAAATTTACGTTCTATTCTGGGTAGAAGAGATATGGATCTTCTTTTACCAGATTGGAGAGGCATTTTAATGGGTCAAAAGAAAATCAGTTACCAGGAAATGATCACAGTTTAATGACAGTTATCAAGAGAAAAAAGATGTAACAACTAAAACTGAAAACAATGTTTGAGGAGATCACGAATTGGGAGAATCAAGTTCGAAAACAAAAAAATGAGAGAGTAACTAAGGTAGTGGATTTTATGAATGTAACTATTTTGGAGAATATTCCTGGTGTTTCGAAGGTAACACGAACAGATGAAGCATATGGTTTTGATTTAGTTAAGAGTATCAGTTCTGAAAGTACTGATAAGATTACCTTAATGGATTGTGGAATTCAAACGGATCATTTAATGTCTCATGCAGGTATTCAGACGGAGGAATTTAGTTCTAAATCTGATCAAGGGCAGATTGAAGCAGTGCGCATAGAGCAGGCGGATGATTCTATTGTTTCGGCTGAGCATAAGGATAAGTGCAAAACAAGTGAAGAAGAATCGACTATTACAATGGGTGATTTGAAATCCAGTAATGATTCGATTCAGAATTGTGAAGAGGATGTATTGAATGCTGACAGACACAGAGTTTTGGGAAATGAGTCTTATCGGGCCTGGGATTTTGTCAAGGTTGTGGAACATTACAGAGCAGCGATAAAGATAGATCCAATCAATGTAGCGTGTTATGCTAACATCGCAGCTGTGTGTTATGAAAGTAAGAGATACCAAAAGTGTATAGAGTTTTTGTGAAACAGTGCTAGATATTGGTCAAGTAAATTTCGCAACTCCAGCTTGCATAGACAAACTTCATTGGAGGATACAATTAGCTTTCAAAGGTTTAAAAGATCAGATGGGTGAAAAGATTAATGAGCTGAAATTATAACCGTATGTGGTTTGGGACAATTCTCAGGAGGAGTCAATGATGATTGTAGAAGAAAAAGAGAATGTGTATCAACATTTAGAAGGACAGCGTATTATATTTGATAGTGTGACACATGTGAAAATTGACGAAGGAGAACAAGAGATATCAACAAAGGGCTGTGGATTGTTGGAAGAAGAAGAGATAAAAGTCAGTGGTCAGAGATTAGTAAAATGAAAAAGAAGAAAAAAAGAAAGAGTGGAACAGTAAATCCAAAGAAGACAAGATGATACAAACAATTAAAATGATGAGATAAGAGTCTGTGATAAAACATTCTGAATTCGTACAAATTCAAGGGTTGATGACAGAAATGATTGAAGATGATAATATTGAGATAGTGAAATCATTTTTGGACAGGTACAGAGAACTTTGAATTGGAGAGATGTAAGGAGAAGTAAATGATGTTGGAGGTTATGTTTTTCTTGGAACAGTAATTGTAATTATGTACATGGCTCATGTTTTGTCGAAGAGAGAGTGAATGCTGTTAAACCTTTTTAAATTAAATTAATTTTATTCAGAAAAGACAGATTGTGCGTTGTTGCATTTTTCGTTAAAAAGAAATAACAATGGGAAGAAGATTCTTGTATATATTAGCTATTAGAATTTACATTCTTGTATATATTTTTTTATATGCGTAACGTTAATTTTGTTATGTCCGGGATTCCAACGTATATTAAAGGATTATTATATGGATAAAGGACGATGCTGATGAAGAACGCAGTAAAGAGAAACTTCGGAAGATAAGTACATGTGTTGTATGGAATGTATACTTGTATTACGTGGCTGAAGCATGAAACATATGAGTAGCAATCGAAAGTATGTTTTAGTAATTGAATATTTCAATCAGATTAGTTCGTTGTTTAAGAATACATTAAAGCCAAGAAGTAAGATAAATGCATCATCGCCTATAGAACCTAACGACTGTCAGATAGCTAATGATAATCTCGACCTGAGTAGAAGCTGAGATACAATTTTGCTATGTCTAGTGTTTGAGATGGACCGAGTCAACTCAGCACGAAACTGATTGCCCAGTGTCTCCACACACGCAAATGCACAACAATGATTTCTGTATAGCTATAATCCCCACCACAAATACATCTACACATCGTCTCTGGGAAAGGAGCTTTCATTAAGAACTTGAGAGCAAAACTGAAACCTGGTCTAAACATGCAGTAACTTTTCTTCTCTTTACATCTACACCCACGCAAGGAAAAGGGAGTAGCTTGCCGAATAAATTATAAAAAATGAGAGTCAGTATAGGAAACTAATAAATAAATAAAAA
>JAGDQP010024727.1:362-11043 GCA_022664845.1 Lepisma saccharinum
GTGCCGTCGGAACGGCTACAAATACGAAAAAAAAATGCAAAAACATGTCTAGCACTATTTGGAAGTGCTATCATTTTTAGCCATAACACTTGTCCCCCAAGCTCCACAACTTCAAAATTTTAAATAGGAAAGGGTATCGAGTTATATCTTGTTTGAAAGGTCTTGGCAAAAGAAATATTTTGGTAAAACTTTCAAGTCGTTATTTTGACCCTATCAAAAATGGTGGGGGTTCAAATATAATGGTCATAAAGTCCGTTGCCACCCCTTCGTATCGTCGGAACGGCTAGAAATACGAGAAAATGTGAGTTGTCTATTGGTTGCAGTGATAATTATTTTGTTGTGGTGGACTGTGTAGTCTTTACATCTGGAAGTAAAGGGCATTGGCGTTGCTTCTAAGGTACTCTTCTTTATGTTTAGCGGTAGGTGTTCTTGCTGAAAGTTAGTTAGTTATATGTAAAGTGACTTGGGTAAGATTTTTCTCACCTTATATGACCTGGTGTTTACCAAATTACTTATTTATTTGTGTTTAGGTTAATTTTATTTGTATTTGTGTTTATTTGTGTTTAAGTATCATTGTTTAAGTCCACTGACTTGACTCTTTGTGACTAAACTGAATATTTTTTTAAAAAAATCTTTGAGTAAGGAGGAAGTTTGTGTATTCTGTTAGTCCTCCGAAGTAGATTCTAGCTCCCCAGTTAGTGTATGCTAGCTTTTGTTGGTTGTAGTACTCTTTGGTGCTGATTTGTGTTTGGAATGTTATGACCGCCTGTTGGTGCAGTTTGATCTTTCAGTTTTTCATATAATAGTTATTTTCATTTTTGAACTTCGAATTCTCTCATTGTCTCCTGGGTAGGCTATCACTCACTGCCAGTTTGGGTCTGGTTATGGGACATGTGTCATTGTGTTTTTTGGAAGTCTGGTTTGAAATAGTTTTGTAGACCAAAGGTTGTCGAATTAAGCTTGCTTTCTGTTCTTTTGAATGCCGCTTGTAAATGCTTTTCTTCGTGTGAGTTGTTGCACAGAGATAGGTGAGAAGGGATGATTGTCCCAGTTCATCGGTGATTGGATTGTTTTAGCCAAGTAGGCGAAGACGGGTTAGTTCAGTTATTGAAATTGTAAGCTAGCCCTGTTTCAGATAGGTTGTTCATTTTATTGGAAAAGTTAAGTGAGTGTAAACTTGAGAACGTGGTGTGGGTAATACCGAGTGGGTCAAGGCGAGTAAGGTTATGGAAATTTATGTTTGGCAAGGTGCTAACGTTTATGGTTAGCTTTACGGAGTGGTAAAGTTGTGCAGGTTTTGCATGTTTTCTGTGTGAGATCCTGAATTGCTATTTCTGTGTTAGATTAGTTTTGTGCTGGGCTGATTGCACTGTAAAAATATTAAATTGTTTGTTGTGTTTATTCTAAACTAAATAGGATTGATTAAAAACTCGGATTGATAAAAAATGCAAATCGTGAATTTTGAGTAAATGCGAGAATACGTTGTTGTAGTGCCGAAATATCGAATAAATTTTTGTACGGAAATTCCATATATTTCGATTGAGAGTAAATAGAGGTTTTGGAATCAAGGCACTATTAAAAGAATGTAAAACGAATCAGATTATCTGCTTTTCGTTGAAGAATTAAAACTGATTTTTGATTTATCAATCAGCTCGTCCCCATTTTCTCATCCCCATCCCCGCCCCAATTTTAGAATTTGTTTGAATGCTCCTTGTTCTTGGGAGTTTACTTCCTGGTTTAAATTGAATTAATTTTGTTTATTTAAAAAGTAGACAAAAACGTCCTCGTTTCAATAGCAAGGGATTTTTCATTTTGAAATAATTTACATTCTTGAGAGTTAAAGTCGCATTGAATTCGACTATCGTTAGAAATGTTCATTTTTAATGTTTTATGTTATATTGTTATTCAATGTTTAAAGGCTGAATTAGTGTTTTCGTAGTAATTTGATTCTTGAATTATATTTATTGGATTTTGTATTTTTGGTTCAAACTGAGTTTTGGAAACAAATGTATCAGTAAACATTATTTAATCTTGGAAAACAGTGTGCTATATAATTGTACCATAATTGATATTTATGTAATAAAATGTCGACCCAATGGAGCCAGGTGGTCTTTTTTATTCCAGAATTTAAATTAGTTGTCAATCGTCATTCAGCGGTCTATACTGCTCTTGGCATCTTATGCGAGCTTTATTTTTTCGCGTGACTTTGTTTTTGCATCGACCCAACATTAGAGTGCATCGTCACACAACGAATTTTATGAACGTGAAGTTTGAACCCTGCCATTTTTGATAGGTACAACATAACGACTTGAAAGTTTCACCAAAATATTTCCTTTGTCAATGCCTTTCAAACAAGATATCACTCAAATGATAGCCCTCTAAATAATGCTGGACGTGTTTTTATATTTTGTCATACTCGTAGCCGTTCGGACGACAGAGGGAGTACCAACGGACTTTATAGACACTGTATATATAATGAGGTTTTGGGGGCAAATTATTAATGAAGTAAGGTAGAAAGGTTTTGGTTGAAGCGAAACATTAAATTAAGCGTATATTCTTGATATCAAGCAATCTACCCTCTTGATTTCGATTTCTTTAGCAAATTCCTTGGTTGAAGCCATTTCTCACATTGGAATTAAAGTTACAATCAACACCCACCCCGGGACTCGAGCCCGGGACGTTCGAGCCGATGGCCTACCGCCGCAGACCGCTCGGCCACACTTTGTCTTCGTAACTAGACAGTGGCCAAATAAGTGTTGGAATTTTCCTATGTTTGTGTTTTATAAGTAGTTACAAATAAGTTTTGCTATGTTACGACATTTTGTTATGTTCAGAGAAAATTTTCTCTCGGGGAAAGTTTACTTTTAGCCAGCCTTTTGCAATGTAGTATATAGCCATTTTGGAGAGATCGAGGCAACGTAAACGAATTTTGTAAAGCTCATATTTTCCGTTGAAGATCTAAGTCGATTCTAATTTGTCTTTTGTTTAGTGTAATGGTCCTTTAACTATAGTGCCACCGAGTTTCGCTTTGGTGTTTTGATTTGTTTAACAATCGGTGGACCTAGTTTTTAAGGATCTTCTGTTTAACGAGTTTTAGTAGTGTTTAGAGTGATTTTATCAACTGCTTTGATTTAATTTAGTCCTTGTAGATCTTAAAAAGTTTATATCTGCTTAATTTAGTCAAACTATTGACTAATGCAGGCCTAAATTTTCCGCGTTTTGTTCATAACTTTTTAACTGTCCATTTTCAAGGTTTTCAGTGCCTGTTTTCCTGCCTACTTTAAATGTTATTTAGTGCCTGAACATCCGGGTTCTACTGCTTATTTCATATTTTAAACTCAGAGATTAGGTGATAACTCATGTGTCAGTAATACTACAAATCTGTATACAGTATTAGTGTATTTTCTAATTATCCTTTTTGAGCTGATGAAGAGGCGTCAAACATAGCCGCGTTCCACATATCCTGATTTCTCCTACAAATGTGAAGTGCTCATGGAAGCCAACAAAGGCAGAGGATACTGGAAGGTTTTCCCAAGTATGTACAAAGCCCCGGAAGCTAGATATTAAAAATACGAAAAAAGATAGAGCTTCGGAACTGGCGTATTGGCCAAGAATATCCGATACAATCTGACATAGGTCAGACTGTTAAAGGAATATTTCAATAGTTTTAGCAATAATCAGATTTACAATGCCGGGTATTGCGTACAAAAATTAGTTTTCTGTTATTGATTTCGGAAATGAAAGGTCGAAGACACCATATCACTTGTAAAGGTTCTTGCCTCGGATTTAACTAGGTATCTTCTAAAGATTTTAAAGGTGTTTGCAGTGGTTATCACTTCTTCTGTTTATTTAAAATAATGCAAAGTCAAATATCAATATTTAAATATTGGCTTATAGCTAGGTTGTGTATATCCTTAAAATGCGCAAATTAAAGAAATGTATGCATTATTTCAGAGATACACACGATGATTAAGCTTGCTAATAGCAGTGTTTAAATACTGACATTTGAAATTAAAGAGTAACAGTATGTGACTGGACCGGGGATCGAAATCGGGACCTTTGGGTTACCGTCAAAATGCGCTACCACTGCCCCACCCAGTCGACCCGCTTCCTAATCACACACCTTCCACTCATGGTGTCGATGTTCTATCTTGATAACCGCCTGGAGAGTACCAAAACTCTCAGTTGTGCTTGAACTTTCCTGTGTCTAATAATGGTGAACATCTCACATGGAAGAAATAATTTCCAAAGTTGAAATGGAGGCAACTTCGGGTCGACTGGGTGGAGAAGTGGTAGCGCATTGGGACGGTAACCCAAAGGTCCCGGGTTTGATACCCGGTCCAGTCACATACTTTTCACTCTTTAATATTAATTGTATCTGAACCTACAGAGGCTTGATGTACAGGAAAAATCGGAAGTTTAAATGATTTAAAAATGTTTTTCTTATTTTGTTTCATATACCACAAAAAGTTGTACAAGCTAGCCAAGTTTTGTTTCTCTCAACAAAATAATGACAAAGTTATTATGTCTCAAAGTTGTAGCAACCTCAGCATCATACGGTCGACGGCTGAAGTATGGTGTCACACAAATATCCCTAGCTCCGCAAGTATTTCATCGGCGAACGTAAAACTTTACCAATGTTCATTGGGGACATGTGTGAATGTTCACACCAAATTTCATCGAAATCCATGTCGGTCGAGCGGGGCGCTTTTCTGAAATCAGACCACTTGACATGGAATGCCCCCTTTTTGACTTGTTCTAATCTTTGATCAATAACAACTGGACGAGATGATACGAGATGGTATGTATTTTAACAGCCCATTCTGCTTAAGTATGTGAATCTTTTGTATTCTGATGATCAATTATCTGCTGAAGATGTTAGTACTGAGTGAATGTTTTTCATTACAAGTCTTGAAGCATCAGCTGAAAGTGAGATATACACAAAACAATTCTAATTCTCTAAAATAAGATGAACAAGATTAATGACATCATATGAATTCGTATAGCAAGTCGCTCCTACAAGACTTAACAAGGTATTTGCCGCTGTAGATTGCTTATTATATGACGACTCCATGCTATAGAAAGCTTTCTGCAGGAACAACCAAACGCAATGACACACTACTGGATAGGACGCGCTAGTTGCCAACATTACTTTGTAACAGCTAGAAATAGGTAAACTCCGTTGTTTCATTTACAGTTTTATATATTAGTGTGACTTGAAGTATTGTGAAGTATTATTTGTAAGTTTTAACCAGTTTAATTCCTATTCCATGTATCGTTTTATAAATATTAATAACTGAAGATGACGACGTTCGAAGTCGAAAGTACTTTCGTTTTCACTTTGAATGCAGTGAGTATTAAGCTTCATTCAAATTTTATTGTTGTAGCTCCAATGCTTGTTTTCTCGAGCCCCAGTCTGCTTATTGTTACGGACAGCTGGTAGTGATGAAACAACTCCTTTAATATTATTTATTAACAAACCACGTTGTGTGGTTTTTGTTTTAATCATTATATTACTGATTTAGGACTGGTAAGCTATAATCTCCAATTGGCAATTTTCCTTTCAAACATTAATAGGCCATTGAGTACCTCTAATTTTTCATACTACTGAAACGTTCTCATTAATACAATTCAAAGCGCTTAATTGGACATCCTTCCATGACTGGAGGGTACCCTAACCTTCTGTTTACTCTTTATTTTCTTTCTTACCAGTTTATTGCTTTTTTTAGTTTTATTTGCTGCTAATATTTTCTGGTTTAACATAGTTGTAGTGTGAATACAAGTACATTCTTAGCTGCGTAAATTGTAACTCACAATGGTATTGCTCTGTTATACAATAGATTGGTAGTTACAATCAGAGCGTTATCTTATGGAAACTGTAATTTCTCATGTCCACCTGTTTCATTTTAAATACAGTAAAGTGTGATCTGTAATTCCTCTAAGGGAAAATCGTCAGGTTTCCTTGTAATCTTTTTTAAAGCTTTGTCCTTTATATGAAGCTTGGTGTATAAACTAAATATTTTGCAATGTAACTTTACGTGAATACTTTCCGTTGTAACACTTCATTGTATTCCTTTCTAATACAATTTAATAAGTGCCTTTACTTAAAAAATAAACACATTGGGCAAAATATACGTAAAACTTAAATAGTTTTATTTCATTTAACATTATATCAGTTAAAAGTAAACCCATCCTCTGTGTTGCAGTGCAAGAAGCGTAGTAGTTAGTAACCTTGTTGGCTTGACCACTATAGGATTCAGGAGTACAAGGGATGTGCAATCATTGGTCTACAGACCACAAGTTATGCACGCTCCGGCCACCTTTATTGTAAGTAGAGTAAGTTGTTATAACCGAGACGAGGTTGTTAATAACTGATTTACTTTGTTGTTCCTATATTGACAAACTTTTCATATAGTTATAAACTGGATTTAAACTTTTAGAAGGTTCAAATTTTATGCAAATCAAATGTCTCTTGTTATGTAACCCTTTGAACCGAGTGAAACAAACATCATAAAAAGATAAATTCTTTCTCCGTTGATAAACCTAGTCACATAACTTTATAGGTTATTAAATATTGTATTTTTATGTAATGATGTGAACCAAACGTCTATCTAAAAAGCAAAATACTCTTTCATTAATGTTTATTTTGTGGACACTGCCTCCAGTTCTCACAAAAATGGAAATTAAGTCCTTTTATATGTCTTTATAAATTACAGAAAATTTTGCTTTTTGTATAGACGTTTGTTTCACATCGATATGTAAAGTGGTTCAAAAATTGCGGAACGAGGAAAAATCTCTATTTGGTATAAAATTTTAACCTTCTGAAAGGTTAAATCCATTTTTAACCCAAAACATTTGTTAATAGAGGAACAACAAAGCAAATCAGTTGTTAACAACCTAGTCTTGGTTGTAACAACCTTACTCTTCAAGGTTATTCCAACTAATTGAACATGATGTATTAACCGTGGACACTGGGTTATTGCTACTCACCCCCTTGTTATATTAACCGAGTAAGTGGGGTTATTCCAACCATTTACCTTAACCAAAGTACTAGGTTACTGCCATCGACCTATCTAATTTAATTAACCGGTCAATAGGTTGTTTCAACATACTCACTCGGTTACTGGTTAGCGGCTATGATCAATAGTTGCAACTACTTGCTAGGTTATTGTAGTCCACTGTGTTAGTGCATAGTAACATATTACACAAGGTTATAGTAAACATTCCCTCTTAACCATTTTAGCTTGGTTACTGAAACACACGAGTTTGTTGTCCTTATATGAACAAAGCAAATTAGTTTCTGGTAACTTCTTTTTGTTGCTACCAACCTTTTCAGTTGTGGAGTGTACATACACTGAAATTGTTTCTAGAAATCATATACAGTGAGGACAGCAGTAGACGGAGCAGCCAGAAGAAGATGACGTAACCCGTGTTATACCTGTTGAGGAGGGATGAAGTAGAGGAAGTGGAAACTGAAGGATCGTTTCGAACATGTAAATAAACACGCGATGGAGCAGTAAAGTGGACAGCCAAGAAACAAGGAATAATCAGAATTACATACAAACTAAATGCCCCCTTTTTCTGTTACTATTTCTGATTTTCTGATCAGGCTTATTTCTGATTTTCCAGTACGTCTTATTTACGTTATCATGGTCAAAATTCCACAGTATTTTATTGGTTATATTATAATAGAACTACATATCAACAGTACCACTTTGATGCCAGAGGTCAGAGAAGAAATTATTTAACTGCTACTTCCGTCCCCTATTTACAATTATGGATGACATCCTTCATGTCAACGTATCTTCTTTACCATTCCTGCTCAATATTTTGATACGTTAGATAGACACTGCTAACAACATTTCATCTCCGAATACTTGATCTAAAATCCACTCATTCGTGGACCTACACAGACGAACATTAACTAGAGAAGATAGGGAACGGAGATTGAAGTAAGATACCACAGTGTTAAATAATACTAATCTATATTTATTTTCATAAATTAGTTTTAGTAATCATTTCTTCATGATTTATTTCTGCTACGAACATATTCACATTTGTTTTCTTAAGTGCAATTGTTGAATGAAAATTAGGAAAACAGTGACCTTCTCGTTTTATTACGCGAAATATTGGCAAGATGAATTAATGTTTTTTTTATTTAATAATTTATGCAGCTTTCCCCATTTTTCAATAATATTTCTTTCCCAAATTACTAAGGAAATTTACTCCCCGAGATAGCTATCGAGCGACCGTAGCTAAGATGGTTGAGCGTTAGCTTAGTAATCACAGGGTTATAGTAACGCTACCAACATCTAAGATGTTTTTCAAATTTTCTTTAGCCACACAAGGCAATTACCAGGATATTACCTATAAACTAGACTCCGCCGACTACTTTTCAACTTTATCTTCCCCATCTTTCCGGTCTGAGACTGAGACGCCTAAAGGCAATTTATAAATTCAATTCGATTCCCGAGAAAGCCGAGGTAGAATTGAATTTAAGAGTACTTGATAAAAATCAGATCACCTCTATTTGCAGAATGGATTACCCACATAGATGAAATACAGTATAGGGTAACCCGGATCTATTTCGATCAACAGGCTATTAATCAAGTGGGGTACGATCATGAATTGCGAGATGTTTTCAGTAGTCATTTTACGGACTGAAGTACGGTTGGGAGGAAATTCGGACATGATATAGTGACTTATTTTTGCATCTGATCGATATAGCTCTTTCTAATAGAAATAGACCCGGGCTACCCAAACAGAGCGTGGAACGGACAGTTCCACAACGGAAAACCATCGATATTGCTTGTCAATTCCGAGAGCGATATTCAAAAAACGTGGGTAATGAGCGACCATAGCGTTATCATTAATTCGTATAGCGTTGTCTTTACATTCGGTAGGTCCTGGGTTCGATTCCAGAAGCGACTATTATGATTGAGAATTTTCCAGGAATGTTCTACTCACACAAGGCAAATATCGGGATGGTACTTCAATTTTCGTTCCGGATGACTTATTTTCTCCCAGCCTAAGCCATGTATGACTAAAGACCACAAAGAACTTAATCCAATTCAGAAAACGTAGGAACTAATATGTAAATTTATGGCCTAAGGTTTGTATGAACATTGGGAATACTAAGCTTATCATATGTTCCTTACATATTACACTATCAGTTACAAGTCATAAACAGATAAAAATGTGTAATATTTGTTTTAAAGTTACAACTACAAACATACGACTAATAACCACGACTTGAGTGAAGGTGAGAACATACATTTGAAGATTTCCCATGCAGTAAGATTCTGACGAGAAAGATATTAAAGAAATTCGCTTCATGATAAGGTATATACGGTATATATCTAAGTAGTATTTTTGATACATTTAATATATTCTCTTACATATTGTACATTCAACTTAAATAATTTCTTCTCCACCTACGACCTGCTCATCTTGGGTAAGACTTTATCAAAACTGAGCAATTATGCGTCTTGGTAAATACAACTTTTGCCTAAGAAGTGGAGAAAGAGGCCGTAATTACCTCTATTGAGAATACAATCTCAACATTCGCTGAAAAAGGACCGAAATGGAAGTTAAGGTGGTGTTAATTATAGTTATAAGCCTGATTATACTGCACTGTGAGCAAGACGAGCAACTGCACTTGAATTAACTACATATGCAGCCCCTGTATTACAGGCCAAACTTCGGATCGTCACTCGGTCAATCAATGCAGGTTTGATTGCAGTTGCCGAAGATCCTGACTGAGTATTTTCAGGATTTCTTTCAGTTTTATCAGGGGAATTTTAGGATTATACTTAGATAAAGGCTTCCTAGCCTTTCCTCATACAACTTAGACCATAAATTATTCACGAATAGCATAAATATTAAGCCGCTCTCAAGGGCATAAAATATGTTACAAACTTGAATTAACTTAAAATCCCTGAAAGGGCAATTAGTGGAGTTAATCACATATTATTGAAGTAAGTTTAAGGTAATGGACACCAAATTCAGTTCAGTAATAGTTTATTTCCAGCGAAAAGCAACTACGTCTATGTATATATACTTTATGAGTGAGGTAAAAGTTGTTTTACGTTTTCCTCTCCTTTGGTAGGTGAATTCCACTATGAAATACAAATAGCAATGAAGGTAAATTGTAGGCTTCAGCAGAAAAACTGGAAGACCTTACTTGCCCTCTCAGTCTGTCGGTCTACAAATTTCAACTCAGAATGTACTAGGGTTATGGAATTGGTTGAGGTAAAGATGGAAAGAACTTGACGAAACATGTTTAAAAACCCCCATAGACCATCCAGATCTAATGAGGGGCTCACAAGATACAGATGTCCAGGTTCCTACATTTACTAGTAGGAACAATTGGTATTGCTCAACTTAGGAGCTGCTGAGATTAAGGTGTCCTTTGAAAGATCTTAGCGAGACGTCTTCAAACCTGCATAGATCACCCAGGTCATATGGTTTTATCCCGTTAAAGACGGGACAATTTTCAACTCTGGAACTACTAGGACTACGAAGATGTTTGGGATGTCATTTAAAAGGCCTGAGATAAAAGAATACGAGATAAAAGAAAAGTTGCATATACCATCTAGATCGGATGAGAGAAGATCGCTTTCTGTCTTTTTTCTTCATGTGAGTGCATTTCGGCCAAGTAACCAAAGTCTGTCTTTTTGAA
>JAGDQP010024728.1:0-19296 GCA_022664845.1 Lepisma saccharinum
AATAGAAGCCATTAGAGTATTTACCCCTAGTTATTTGAAATTTCGTATTTATCTTTCTATTAATTTTGTGATCAAAAGATGATAGCATTTAGCTTTGTGAATCGTAAAGACTTCTAGTGCAAAGAATATATTTTTTGAAATATATTTATATGTTAGTTGATATGTTTAATTGCTTCAAACTCACCTTCTCTTTCGTTTATCCATTAATGTCAAGCATTTATTGTTTGCAATCTGTATCAAGGAAGTTGAGAAGTGCTAGAAAACGAACATGTATCGCAGTCAGGTTCTTAAGCCACTGAACAGCAAGTAGTAAGCAAAATGTCATATCATTTTCACTAGAAAGGGAGAGTATAACGCTTTGACTCCATCATAAGAAAGTTATTTTTTATTAACTACTACTGGTAACTACCTAAGCAGACAGGTGTAATTGAGATGTTGTAGTTTGAAATCGAAATTACGTTTAGTATTTGCCTGAGTGAGAATCCAGTGTTTTTCTTTTCTAGAGACAAGTAAACTTTTAGTCATCTTTTTAAACGACAAACAAATAAACAAAATATTAATTATTTTAAACAAGATTTTATACAAATTAAGGACTTCTGATTGGAGTTGGGTTCTAATCATCAACATTGTCAATAATATATCCTTACAGGATCTTACCCATATCTAATCTAACACTACCAGGTCAATTGATAGTTAGGATAGTTAGGCGTAGTCTTAGCGAGAAACATTCCTCGTAATATAATTTATAAACATCGTCCATCCTATGAAGCATAGTGAAGAATATTGGCAACAATCTGGATATTAATATATGGGACGTTGTCGGATCTGTTGGAGAACTAAGGAAACTGTAGAAGAACATTGGTTTCAAAATATGCTTTTATCTCTGAGCTGTCCCATATAAAAGAATCACCTAAAAATACCCTTGTACCAAAAATGTAGGGAATCCCTTACTTCCTGAAAGAGTAACGGGTAATGATGAAGATTTTTCAAAGATTTATTATCAACACAAAACCCGTTGCCCATCGAATGAAACGAGTTTTGTTAGGAAGATGGATGTTACTGAAGAAAAGGATTTTTGTGAAATCTTTTAGCCAGTGGCGCGGAATTCCGATGTGCATTTAGAGAGCCGAGATTTTTAAACATAATCATTGGCTATGGAGTAAATCTCAAGGGAGAAAGCGTTCCTCTGCAGAGGAAATGTATAAATCATCTCTTTGCGTTGGAGCATTCACATTCAAAAGCCGTTTTCTTTTCGCGTCGTTAGGAGGGGCCCACTGAAGCGGTGGTCACTTGGCGCTCTCATCCTCTCTTCTTTCCTCCTCATTCATTTTTTCTTCCCATTCTCCTTTCTTTTCTTTCTTCCGACAGGGATTTGTTCGGGAGCAATCGCCTCGAAAAGTGACGCGAGTTGAAGTTTGTGACGTCACATGACTGTAAAGATGATGGATGGTTGGGCCAACGTTAGTATATAGATTGAAGTTGAAAAGAAACGGAGAAAAACACGGGATTTTTGGCTTGCTATTCGCTTATTTCTGTGTAATTATATCTCATCCTTTTTCGTATATAAAGAAGTTAAGATAAATACTGTACTTCTGGTAAGCTTTGCCATAGCTCATACATTATTTCATTCTCAAAGTAGAAAGTTAATGTAGAAATGGACTTACTTATATCTCGCTTGTAGAACAATGTAAGTACATTTTGTAAATTAGTATTCGTGATACCTCTGCTTCATTCGTTGAATAACACGATTCATGCTTCCAAATTTGGTATATTGCACGGGCTGGAAAGAAAATATTTACCAACGTAAGATAATTCCATATAAATTGGTCTATTTTAAAGAAACCCACTTTTTCTGATTCTCTTGGAATTCTACATAGATGATGCCAACGGTCTGAAAAAATAACCTACCTAAGAATCAAAACTATAAATACATGGTGATTCTCTCACTAGAGACTCCAAACAATTGTCTTTAAAAATTATGTAATTGAGATAATGGGTTGAAAATTTATACACGTACCTTCAACAGGCTCTGCTCACATTCGATGTTATCTGTACTGCAAAGAATGCCTTGGCTCCCATTGCACAATTTTGGAATATGCATATTTGGATAGAGTAGGTTCGAAATCTTTGAAGATAGCATAACTCATCTGTTCTATTGTTAGTGGTATTGGAAATATGTACCCAAAATAATTTTATTTGCTTTCGGCAGCTTGTAGCTCCCAAAGGCGGTGGAATTTTCACCCAGGAGAGTAATATTTCTTTCCTTAATTTTTGATGTACTATCATTCCTCGAAGTTTCTCGACGCATCACTCTATGCATATTTTTATACATACCTGCATTTTTATACATGTAAATAATAAATCACAGCCATATTCGATATACTACTCGATGAGGTCTCTCCTCTGAGGTAGGAGTTGGTCTACTGCTTCCATGCTGACCAGACGGGTTGGGAGAGGAGAGCTGAAGCTCTCACTGTGATTGCCACTATACTTTATTCATAGCATCAAATTCATAGCTTCCAAACTGCATCACGATGCTGGGTGGGTAACGTTCCAGACCCACGCGCCTTGGAAAAGATCCTTGGCAGCGCCAGGAATCGAACCCGGGACTTCTTGATCCGTAGTCAGCAATGGTAACCACTAGATCAACACACACACACACATACATACATACATACATATATATATATACAGTCAACAAGTTACAAACTGATGTGAAATAGATGGAAATATTAATGTTACTGCGGCGATGAACTTGCGAGTTCCATAAGCCATAGAGTTAGTTTGTTAGACTCAATAGGTAGCACTAGGTAACAGCACGATTCAACTTGATGATATTGAGGCAGCAATCAAATATTAAAATGTACCGTGGAAGGACTTGACTTTGAAAGAACATCGTGCTGTTGGGTGTTTTCTGTGGCCGAAACCTTTTTCTGCAAAGGATATTTGCAAGAAAATGTTTGCTATTTATGGTGTGTTCAATCTACACTGGTCAAAAAATAAGGGAAACATGGCAGAAAGAGAAAAGGACAGTGAGAAGTAGTGGAACAGTGTTGCTCGTGAAATCTAGTCGCTCTCCCGCAATAGACACAGCTAGACACGGCAAACCCACGCAGTTTATGGGTAAAGTAGAGGCCCGGAGGTTATGCATACGTGGGGCAGGAAAAGACACATGATAGGTACAGGTACAAGATGATATAGGACCGTATAAACGGATATGTACAAATTAGTAATTTATTGCTAGTAAGGTGAAGGTTTTCGTAAACTGCGAACACCACTGCATACCTGTTGGGCATGGATATAATGAGGTTGTCCAACCGAGTTTTGGGGTATCCTGAGCCACTTGTCCAGGAGGGCAATTTTCAGCTGTTACGGAGTTGTTGGACGTGTCGAAGTAGCTGCAATATCTCTCCCCAAATCATCCCAGACGTGTTCTATAGAATTGAGGTTCGGCAAGCACGTCGTTCACGTCATACACTCGATATCGGCCTCCTGAAGCATGGCATCCATCGAGGACGGGCATTATCGTCCAGGAAAATAAAAGAATAACTAATTGCTGCTGCCGCAGGGACAATAAAAAGTCTCATCTCTATACCGCACTGCTCTTAGGCTACCATGTCTAATGACTTCTAGGTCGGTTCGTTGCTCCCTGCCAATGACGTCGCAGACCATTCATTCAGCGACACCATATTGGGATTTTTCGGGAACATCAGTAGGTTAATTACTGGTTTCACATTCCCGTCAGATCAGTGTCCGTTCATTATCTTCCTCCAGCCTCTGCACGACTCATCGGAGGACACAATCATACTCCACTCGGCAGGGTCCCACTCAAGATGTGCCTCACCTCAGTTTCTCCGGATCCTAAGATGTTATGTCCACAATGGGACGCATACTAACGCCATAAATATTTTAGTTTCAGTACGTGGAATCAAGTTTGCCGTGTAAAACAAATGAGGATCTCTCTCTCTCTTTCTCTCCTATCCTCCGATGTGATGATAGGAATCCTTGCAAAGTTCGTCGTTATTATCTGAATTTAGCGACGATTGCTTGTTTAGTTGACCTTTCCTTTAACGGACTGTCATGTACATATTAAACTTAAAAAAACTGTAACCCCTTCATTCTCAGAAACACGAAAGGTGAAAGCGATAAGCTAGTCTAAAAGAAAAACGTAAGAAGTTAGTATAGGTTCTATAATTTTATCAAACAAGAAACTACATACAACAAAGATGGTCTCAAGTATGTGAAAAGTTGAAATAATTCGTAAAAGTCTTTTAAACAATAGAGCAAATTCAACCATTAAATTTCTTGAAAAAAATTGAAATCTTCTTATCTTTAAAATGTATTTTTCTATTAGACCCCGAAAATACAGGGTGGGTCCTAAATATAAACCCATTTGTAAATGCTTGTCAAAAAAACCCTAAGCAACAGAGGAGCTTAAAATACATTCGTAATTCTTGAGTAAAAATGCAATTTAATGCGAAATATATCATTTAACGTTGGTTGTAAAGAAACCGTCCCTTTGTTTCCACCCTGTTTCAATGGTTGCTTTTCAGTAGCTGTTTCGCGGTTATGTCATCTCTAAATGGCACGGGCGGAGATGTTCCCTGGTCTGTTTGTTCTCTTTAGATGTAAATCTGTAATTATTTCCTGAGGAGTTACTTAGAGGCCAAAGTCATCCCTCACAAACCTCGTAAAAAGATTGTGGAAGTGTTCTAATCATTATGTGGCGTTGCTCTTAACGATGTTTTGGTCACGACATAAGTCCATGTTGTTCATGATTGTCACGTTGAAAGTTGAGAACAGTGTAAAATGTGGGAAAAAGGCAGTATGAAATAGGTGGTTAGATGAGCAAAAGTGGCGTAGAGGTTGTGTAATGTAAACATTTTTCAATTGTGAGTATTTTGCACTAATTAGGATTCTTTACTGTAGAACTAACAATATCTTTCACTTTTCGCCTTTGTTTTGTTTTCTGATAACCGTTTAGAAATGAGTCGATATTTATGCTCCACCCTGTGTAATATTAGAGCTCCTCATCAATAGAGTTTTAATTAGCACACTTCTCTCTGTGATTGGCCCCTTTTTATAATACCAGTACGTCTTCAATATTCATATCTTACGTTGGAGAAATGTTTGGTAATTGATCATGTGGTACTAACGTTTTTATTATTTGATGTCAGAGAAACTTATCTGGCCTTCTTTCTCTTGATGAAAGGATATAAAGCATAAAATAGCGTATTCCGAGAGGACTACATCTCTACACAGAAGCAACCAATGTTCAAGGTGTTCACTTCTTTCTGGGAAAAATAAATAAAAAGCCATAAATTACTTTCCACGCACATTATATATATAAAGTTTCGAGCTTTAAGTCAATATACTAGAGTATGCAGAATAGTAGAATGGCTGTTTTATGTATCATATTTATGATCACTTTAATAGCTGAAAAAAATTTAACACAGATTGTAATTTTACCGCCATGGGGCCAAAGATAGCAGCACTTTTTTGTATTTTAATAGCAATGACCGAGGCCAGATCATTTTCCAACATTTTCTTCTCCCACTCTTTCATATCTTCCTCCCATCATTTCGAAATTTTCTGCTCTCTTTCATTATATATATATAAAAGAGAGAGAGAAAGTCATAAAAGAGTTTTATTAAAGCTTGTTATCTAAATTCATAATCAGGAATATAATACTCTGTGGAACTGGTGGCTCTATAGGTTCATAAATGTTCTTCCATCGTCATGTTTATATGATCTGAAGTTAATGGGGGTACGTATATATCTTACCTGCAGTAGCTATTTTTATTTGTTCATACGAAAATCACATTAATTGTTCTCTGTGTGTTTAGATTCCATGAATAGTGAAATGTGAATATTAGTACCTTTTATTCTCACATAAACTTTGTTTTCTCTGTTGATGTAACTACTGCAGAAAGTATTTTATATATTATTTCTAGTTTTGCTGAGTTCAGCAGACAATTATTAGATCTTCGAATTGATCCAAAAGCAATCTATAACTTTCTAGAGCTCACGAAAGATAGTGCAATATGGACAGAGTAAATTATACAAACAAATTATACAGAGTCTGTGATTTAAATTATGGAATGTTAATCAATTGACCTCGTAACATTGTATCAATGGAAACAAAGATACGTATTTTACTAAGCCGGCAAAGTATAGTGCTGTCGCTAAGTTTCCAAATCGATTTCATATAAACGTATCACAGGTCATGTAAGACCATAAATTGCTGAATATCAATACGACTTTTCAGATGAAAATTCCACTGTATGATTTCTGATTTCATTTCTTATACGCTGAATCGGAAAGGGTAATTTATAGAGACTTTGAAAGGACATTTTGAATTTAAATCATAACAAACTATTCGATAAGCTCAACTAATGCAATTTTTTCTCAACCTTACTTCAACTTACAAACTAATTTTCTATTTTCTGAATTTAAAGAATGTGAATAGCTAGAATATTGTTTTACAAATTGGTAGGTATTTATTTATCGGTTGAGTACACACTAAATTCAAAGAGCGGAATTTAGCTCGATTTGAGTGGAATAGTTCATGTTTTGAGAGCGAAAAGAAGGATTTTCGTTGAAGAAAAGATTAGAAGATTCCGCTCGATAAAAAAAGAAGAAAGAAAAATGGATGAAATCTGTGGTATGTACGTTTCCATTTCGATACACACAATATTCTTTTAGGTGATTCTTCATCTATTCAGATAAGTCTTTCATCTTTTAAACATGAAAATGACCGATCAACAGCCGCCGTAGCTTATTGGTAGAGCGTTGGCGTAGCATTCGGGAGGTTGTGGGTTCGATCCCAGCGACTGACTATCCTGATTGAGTTCTTTTCCCAGAGTTTCTCGTCAGTCACGCCAGACAAATGCCGGGATGGCACCTTCAGCATAGGCCCTCGCCAACACCTTCCCGAATTCTTTCCCCTTCCTTATCCTGGTCTGAGTCTTAGCCTCTTAGGTGCCTAAATGCTATAAAAAATTCGAATCCAAGGGAAACGACCCAATAAAATGTTGAACATGTAAAAATATGCAAAAGGGAGCACTTCTTCATAAGTAGTAAGAAATAAAAGTAATGCACTTATGAAAAAGAGTAAGAACTATTTAATCTCGGAGAGATTTGGACCCGCTACCTTGCGGTCAGTTATCCAGTACATTATTCCCCAAGCAAGAACGTCAACTGCAAGAGTATGCCTTCGAAATCGTTTCTTTCGTCTCGTCACGTACTTGCGAACAACACTCAAATATTTCTTGTACGTATCTTACTCCTGACGTCTTCTGGACGTTGCTCAGAAAAGTTTTCAAGTTTTTGTTTTTTTTTAAGATTTTCTGTTGTTATTTTCAACTAAACGCAAAGCAAAAATTTCACAATATAGTTCAGTCTTTCGATAACCTTCGCAGTAAGAAATGGCGAAGAACAAAGTTGAGATCCTCAAATACCCGCTCTACAGTCCCTCCCTATACGTCCCACTGCGATTTTCATTTCTTTGGGACCTTAAAACAACATTTCCAGGAGCGACGTTCTAGTTCGGGCAACGAATAGCATACCTGCGTGACATATTCGCTTCAGACCCAGCCCAGGGACTTCTACCAAGAAGCTGCCGTGACAACGGAATCGCTTTTAAACAACTACGACAATAACAATTGACTACAACATATAGGCAACCGTCTATGATTCTCGCCACTTTTTCATTTGACCACACTAATCATGCATTAAGCACGTCATCAACATTAAGAAGAATGAGTATAACCACAGAGAACTATACTTGACTATAACAAGAGTTGAAAGCTCGAAGGGTTGTAGCTTGAATAACTGAACTTAATAATATTGATAAATAAAAATGATTAAATAACAATACTGTAAATACATAGTAATCTGGTATGATCTCGTGAAATAAATAAATAAACAATGTTCCGAATCAATACGTACTAATCGTCTACAGAGAGCTGAAAAGTGTTGTAATTTGTATTCATGATCATAATGATTAGAAGCTTCCAATATTTTTGCTAACCTTTTCGCTGTGAATTTTGGTTTCGAAGATGTAGTAGCCGCTCTGGTCGATCTCTTATCTATAATGCTGTTCTTGCTGAAAGTCAATATCAAATTATTTTGAGCGGACTTGTCATTTTGAAATTGAATATATTTACTTTAGATTTGGCACGTAAGACTTATGACATTTAGAGAGTCACTCTTAGTTTACACTCTTAACAAGTAACAATAACAGTTAAAAGGCTGAGAGAATTCCAAACCAAAAGCGCTAAATAATCCATAGTTACAGCGGGTTTTAGAATACAAGGGAGTAAACGGGAGAGTTAGACTTTGAAATATATACCACGAGAAATCACCTTCCTTGAACAACCTCCTTATTTCCCGGTAGTCTTCGTTTGTTAAAATACTTATATTGAGAAACATAAATTGTGGCAAAAGAGGAAAGTGAACAATATATGAAGACTCCGGTGCGGAAAGGGGCAGCTCCAACTTCATACGAATTTTATCTTTAGAGAGGAAGGTAGTAAATAAAGGAAACTCTATCGATTGTGGAAAGAACAAGGTATCTTCACCAACCTGATATTCCTTTCATCAATTCGGTGCAAAAAGGAGGTAGCCTCAAAGTTCTCCTGAAGAATGTTTAAACACGGAACTGCCTCCTTCTTGTAAAGAAGTATTCAATTAGTACAGACTGTCTCATTACCTTGTGTGATTGCGGGAAATACTTAAAACAACAACAACAAAAAAAACCGATATTGCTCGTATGAATCAGATCCGATTATCGAAATGTAAATTTTGGCCATGCCAAAGACTTACGGTAAGATTTAACAAATAAGTAATAATTAAATGGATACATTTTTTGTTAAATATGAAACAAATTTATTTTACGATAAACTTTTCAATATACTACAAAATTACAAATGGAATTTACACTATACATTTTTAAATAAAAAGTACCATAGCGCTTGTCTTAATGGTTTCGGTTATATTCAACCAGACATTTACGATAACTTTTATAGTAAAGGATGACTGTCAATAATACATGGTTGTTTTCCTTTGAATTTTATTAATTCACGAAGCACAAGGTGCAACTTAAAAATGTGGAAACATTTAAATATTCAGCCCGAACCGATAGTAATACGGTTCCCTTAAAATCCTTTCTTCCCCGTGCAATATAAGAAACTACTATTAAAGCTTGCTCGTTCCGGAAACTTGGGCGAGGAAGCGGTAAACAAGCTCGACAGTGTCATAGCAATAAATCATTGCTCAAGGACATGCTCGTCGAGCAAGCTGGACATTTGGACTAAATTTCCTCGAAGCCTAGTGGAACAGTCGAGGGAACTTATCAGCAAGCGTGACAGTGTAATAGTGCAAAGCATACTCGAGCTTCCTTGACAGCAAACTCGTCGAGCAAACTGTTGAACAAACTTATCAACAATCTCGATAGTGTAATAGTATCTTAACAGTTAAGGACGTAATTACTGTAGCTATGACACAAGTTCGTATTTGCAAATCGATGCGAAATTAGCAATATTTTAACTAATTACTTTTTTTTATTTACTTATGTTTCTATATTTATTTCTCTCTCTCTCTTACCTGGTATCACGTTCCTATTTTGAACCTGATATCCACTGACAGAGTAATGCCCTTGGGTAATGCAGCCACCATTGATATAACTGTTTGAAGGTATCCCGGAATTCATGGGCTGGAATCAACCATAGGGTCTCTATCCCTGTGATGATAACCTCTTCCTTTGACCGGAAACGTCTTTTACTAACCTGCAGACTGAACGCACAGCTGTATCTCCACACAATCTGGTCAAAAAAATACCATATAAGAATTATTTGCTTAAAAGGAATAAATATTTGGTTGGTTCGTTTTTAGAATTGTTGAAGTCTGAAAAAAATAACTTTTTCTCCAGTCACATGTCCTCTAAGTTCTCACTTTCTCCTACCATTGTTAGAAACAGTATTATACCTTTCTTAGTACCGTACTTTAAAATGACTTTGTCCGGTAGCTTCTATTATCTTGTAACAATGCTCAAATTGCCGATGCACAAAAGAAAACATTCGAGATCGTTCACTTACTACATAATACAATAGTTTGTAATACCATCTGGCTTGATTTCGTAGGATCTCGTCTTTGAGAAAAGTGAGGTGCGTGCACGAACAAAAGTGTATGTTCGAAGTTAAAAGATATGACTTTTGTTCGCGCATACGGCTGAAGTGTATTTTTGTTTACGAGCAGCATATTCGATTTTTCCAGTAATACTACGTCACACTGGTACATCAAAACTACATTTACAACTAATCGAGCGAAACCAGATCGATTAAACTTGTTGAAATTTCTTCTCAGTATGCTATGTGTGCGTATTCAGTCTGTTTATTTTTCATACAGTGTATCTTGTTATGATAATGGTTACCAAAATTTTATATGAATTGAACAGTCCTATAAATTATATGTGATCCAATGATGATTATCTATATCAATTTTTAGGAAACCATGTATTAACGAGGGGAACTTACATGCTTCTTATAGTTGACTTTTAACTTCCCTTTTAGAGAAAGAACCTACTTCATGTAGGAATTTTTGTCAACATTATGAAAAGATAAGGGGTATAAGTAGGTGTTGACTTACAGTTCTTAAATAACGTTATTGTGGCAAAAGTATTGGTTGTAAAATTAGTAGTAGTAGAGTAGTAACTTTAGAATAGTACCTTCCAGTTTACTCAACGATTTTATTCCTTTACTTGTTACCTTTACTCCTGTCAGTTGCCTGTTGCGAGAATCTCTTGGAGATGTACAACATTGAAGCTAATTAAAATTAAGAATTGTTTCATTATACAAACACTCAGAAACGTAGTGATATTTAAACCATATTCTCAAAATCCTTTTGACAATTTCATAAACATTTGAAAGCATATTTGGAACGCATTTCGTGAATTTTCTCTGATATTTTTTTAAACATTTTTTCCTCTTAATTAATCGTCATTCTTTAAGATCAAATTCTAGGGAAACACTTACGTTAGTCATTAATCGGCTATTTTCACATTTCTCTATCTGCATGCTTGATGAAATATTTATTTGATGAAGCAGGAAACTCAGTTTTACACGCTGAGCTCTAGTACCAATGTCCACAGTAACGTTACAAAATGAGAGTAGAAATAATGTACAATCCAATTGACAACTCTGTGTTATTCGAATATGAACCTTAGATTTGTTTTTCAACTACATTGCCTACACTGCTGAATAGTATGCCATTATACAACAATATTGTGCTAATATTGTAAAATCCAATGTTTTCTTCTTAGAGTGAGACGTAATAAAATTATGTTTTCCAGTATTTTCTCTTCGCATCAGTACGCGCATACCTGTGTAGTATCTAGGGAATGGTCTTGAACCACATTTCCTCTTTGCAGCACCCGAAATAGTGTCCACCGAGAGATATCATATTTCCAAACTTTGAAGGAGTTAGGCAACAGCTGTTTGTTTAGACCATAAATATATATTAATTAACGAGAATAACTAACAAAACTACTTCAAATATAAGAACAGTTTAGATAGTAGCACTTGGTGCAAAATATGCAGAACAGAAACATCACATGTTATCTCTAACTATAAATAAACCTGTATATCTCTGTATGTATAATAAACTCGGGATGCATTTAACCGGGAAAAGTGAAACTGTTTTGTACATTTTCGTATACTAATAGGATTAAGAGGAGGAAATAGCTATGCATAAATTTCAGGTCTGATCCAGAAATTGTTCATTAAAAAAAAAGACTGAAAAAAAAAATAAAAAAAAAAACTGACGCCATATGAAACTAAAATTGCTAGTTCATGGCCAATGTATGCATTTGGCAGAGTCCTCTTTTAATTATGTAAAATACACACGTTCTAGATGCGAACATCCGCATATCGCTAACCGATTAAAGCGCCATCTCTTCAATCCCAGGGATCAATAGTTGAATACCGATGAGGGTGGCGTTTTCATGAGCAGAAATATATGAAGCCTTTACAATGAATACTAAACAACCCGTTTGCATTTTTTTTTTTAAAAAAAAAATTATTTTTAAAAAAAAAATGCGATGATCTCAATTACCGTCAAATGTCACAGAGCGAAACTGTCATCAGAGAAATCGTGAAAAAAAGAAAAGAAAATAAGGTTATTAAATTGGCTTTGCAGAAAATGGGAGATAATATAGCGACTAATAAATGAAAGAGTTTTTGGATTATTTTTAGGGTCGTTCATTAGCACGCTCTTGTTAAACATGTTTGAATATTTAATGAGAGATGGCTTATGCGTGTCTTTTTTAATTTACGCTGCAGTTGAAACGACACACAGAAACTTAGATGTACATTTTTTTTAACCCTATGTACATATATCATGTCAAATCCAAACAACAGAGGTAATTAAGGATATGTACGTGTTAGTATACACGTGAGTCAAAACACAAACAGAAAAGGAAGTACTAGTGTTGGTTATATTGCTAGTTTTCTGCATGATTTTGGTGGAGAAGAAAAGTTCTAATTCCAACTGGATGAGTTTCTCTATATAAAAAGGGTTGGATCTAAAGCTTTGATGGTATAATGCAAAAACGAAGTCCAAAAATCCACTTTTTGAGACAATATTACATTCTCGTTTTTAATCTCTAGGTCTAAAAAGTGGTAGAATTAGTGTAGTCAAATAGTGCAAGGATTGGAAGATACACACACTAGTATACAATGGCAAGTCACGTGAACTGAAGCCCCGATATTTCATGCAGTTTGTTTCACAATCACAAAAATATAACATTTCCATTGTTGACGAAAATTAATAATAAGTACTCTCCTGTACATTAGGAGCATGATACAACCAACAAGAAAACTGATTAGAAATCTAAGAGTACAAAATGATCAGCTTACGGAGCTCAAAGCAGTACACACTTAACCAAATAACCAACAAGCCAGCAAACAAACGGTAAGAGAAAATACGCTTAGACACAGAGAACAAAAGGCATCAATGTTAATTATTCATATCAAATGCAGTATTTGTTTCTAACAAATATATTATAGTAATCTTTACTTTTGTTAGACGTCATATGAGAATTTTAGTTCTATATTGTGGCATGTCAATGCATCTAATAAAAATATGAATTTAAAATGCAAAATGTGATTGATGTACAGAAAATCTTTAAGATTGCTGAGTTGTTTCAAATAATGTAAATATAAGCATGTAAGTATCTTGATTTTTATTTGTTGCTGTTTTATTTTCAACAATCAACATTATTTCAGGTATGTAAGTGAGAACAAACGCTCTCTTATTGTTTTTTAAATTGACAACAGAAGTAAAACTGTTACCTAGTGTTGCTTCCTATTTCCAGTTTACTGAATTTTGGAAAACATTGATGAATGCTTCCAAAACAGATCGAACTAAGAACATGTGGCTTTGATATAAATAAATATTGCTTCTTCCAAAATAATTGCTTTTGCAGGCAACAAAGGCACAGTGAATAGAAATTTTACAAAAAAGTTGTCTCTTATATATGACCTAAAAGAACATCCATACCAATCTCAGGCAATTTCAATTTCTACAAGAAATATATTTGCTCCACCCAGTGCACATTACCCTAGGTTTTTCAGTTTATTTATGTTCTTTTAGGCATTTCATGCTAAGGCCGATATTGCCTTGGTGTTTCAGTAGTCTGATAAAGAGGAATTGACGTGTGCAGTAGGCAAATTGAAGCTTCTAAGTGATGACTTTTTCAAGTTTGTGGAAGTGCGACGAATTATAACCATGGTGCAAGGTAGATGTGACCTTGTCGATAGACTTACTCAAGGTTTGATGAACAAGGGCGTAAAAACAAGTAATAGTCATGAGTTAATCATCAAAGAAATAACGTAAAGAAAAAAACAATCGTTGTGATTTTGAACTATACCATCATCAAATTTAGAAGCTAAATCGCTGATCAAAAGTTCACCAGAACTCATGCTAAATGATCCTGTTCAATCAAAGTCTTTTCTGGTACTTGTAACAAATTTAACACTTTTTATACCCCAGGAAACTACGTAAGAAGAAAATATTGTTAGGTTATTAACCTCACTAGCCGTGCTCTTCACAAAGATATCTTTAGATGTTAGCTCTGAATTGGAAAATATTACTAATTAAAATTCGTTTCAGAATTATTTTTGATTGGGACTTCTGATTTAAAACCTATTTTTAAGGTACCTGTTATATTATCTTGATAAAATAATATTTAAAGGACAATAATCCGTAAGTAAAAATTTTAACATAATATTATTTGTTGTGTTTTTTAAAATACAATAAATTTAAGTTACACTAATTCGGTACTTTATATCCAGAAGAAGAAATGAATAATATATTTTAAAAGGATATCTAATACAACAGCCGAGCATGGTTCTGTATGTCATGTGTTTACCAGGGAATCACTCATTTGGAGTTTATTTCTAATGGTCTAGTAATGAAGAAAAATTGGGTGATGGTCTTTGTGGGAGGCCATTTTGGAATATTGACACCTTCTTGGATTTTCCTTTCTCGAGAAATAGTGGTTGTTAAAAATGCATTCAATAGTCATGTGATGTGTCATTTTAAATGTTTCTGAGGCTGCTGAACACGTTTCCGATAGTATAAGCATTGGAAAGTGATCACTAGTCATTATTTAGTAAACAGACACAAAAAGAAATCATGGAAACATCTTGTACGAACGTATGTACATTAAATCGATTTTTTTTTATAAATCGTAAAGTAGCAGAAAATGAACAGGTAATTTATATCCCGTGTTAGGATACTTGTTAACAACAATTATAATTTGCTCCACTTCTACAATGACATTAAATTATACAAGATATTCCGGTTGAAAAACATAAACATAAATCTCTTGCACCCTTAGGACATGAGCAACTGAAAGGCATTACTGTTAATTGTAATATGATTCACGATTTCAAATACTAACATTCATCCTAGATAAACATCTTTAGCTGCTTATTATACATTAACGTTAAAGTTAATACACGTAGACTTTTAGCGAATATTCATGAGAACTATTTTTATCTTTATCTAACTGCGTGATAAGGCACGCAACATATCAGACATTGGGGGTGGTGCGCGGTTTGTTGTTATTTACTCTCAGGTATCCTGAAATAGACTTTAGTATTATAGTCCTTCACGGGGGAAAAAGTGGACTTATACGCAAAGGTAGTAAACAATGGCCTACATCTTCATAATCTACATATTGTATTGCATCAAGTTGCGTGATGTGTACATTCTAGCATGTTACACATAAATAACAAGTAATCTAAACGAAGTTAATGGGAGTTACTCTAGACAAATGCTTTCCCTGTGTGTTAGAGAAATATTCGTACTTCGTCCAATGTATATAATGTAATTCTATGGTCAAGACTTCAATGCCACACAGTGCCAACTGTTCGGAAAATAGGTTGGTATTGATGGTTCGACCGTACGGAGCGAACTCATAGTGAATTATTCCCTCATAATTCAGCCAAACGCACAGCAGCCCCTTGTGTTCGAAATTCCCTTGTTACACGACAGGTTCCGGAAAGTAACCCTTGTTTAGTCACTCCTTATGCACTTCTATCACCTGTATTTATTCTCTTGATGAAGCACAGATTACATGAGCTTTCCATGAGTTTCTTGTAAACATGCACTCTCCGCTATGTTTGAACTGGGGTCACTTCAGGAGACACAAAACAACAGCATCGAATTCTTTGCCGTGGTCCTTAAGATAATGAAACACTCTGGCCTGTGAGGTACGTGCTAACCTGCTACTCTCCGAGTGCTGGTAGACGTATTTGCCTTGGGAATTTTGCGCACGGCCTCAGAATCCACGGTTTTTGGACTACCTAACCCTGGATGATCTTCGACGTTCACGCTATCAGAGCGAAATTTCTTGAACGAATTGGTTACTGTGCTGTGATCAACTGCACCTTCACGTTTCGCACTACGCACGATTCGAGTTTCTTCCGTGGCGTTATGGCGCAGTTCGAAGTTGTACAGCAAAAATTCCCGAATTAGACAATGTTGCGACTTAATTTCTTTTGACATACAAAAAGAAGCACTGCACAACATTTGACTGCACTAACTACTACGAAAACGACCCGTCCAAACGAGAGCTTTCGACGCCTTGAACTGCTTCGGGCACGTGACATAGTCCCAGCAGATAATGCACTTAGGTGAATATTGCAATTCTTTTAAACCACTTTTGTATATTAATAAAAAAAATACTTTTTGATAAAATATTTTTATATCTTAAACGTGTTCAGTACCCTCAGAAACAACTAAAACAATACCTCACATGACTATGCAATACATTATTAATTATCACTATATCTCGAAATAATGAAATCAAAGATTGCGTCGATATTCCAAAATGGCTACTCACAGATACCATCACCCAACTTTCTTCATTACTAGACTAGTGAGAATCACTTAAAACTTAAACACACTGAACAAAGGAACATCAAAACACACTTGATTGTGGTTGTTGTATGTTCTTATTAATTGTGATTTACGGGCAGTGATTGTACGCTTGATGGATTGTAATTGAATCGTATATTTTTAAAAAGGCATCAGTCCACAATTTGACTATTTTTAGGTTTGCATTGTTTTACAAACTACAGTGATAGCTGCAAGTATTGTCATTAAAATTGAATAAAAAAACAATCTTTAGTATTACAGTGACCGGAAAACATTTAAAAGGACGTCAGCCAAGAACTTATTGATAAGGACACGAACTTATTCATTAAGAAAAGTTTCCATGAAGCACAAACATGAAGGATTTGAAAAAAAAAACTAAATCGTTTGGTGCCTGACAAGTCCTTAGAATACTATGATTTTAAAGTAAAAAGTGAACAACAAAACCTCAGACTATGACTAAATTTGCTGTATGTTCATGGTTTTTGTTTCATTGATAAATCAGTATTATAAACTTTAAAAGAATCTAGTTGATAATGTATGCGATAAATGCTGTGTTAGTCTAGAAACAAATATATATGAATAAAAGGATATGAATGATAAATAAAAGAAAATAAATAAAGTTTCTGTACTTTTTTTCATTTTTCTAAGTCCTGAATTTTTACTTACCAATATCATATTCACATATTACAATAGCGATACAGCCTCATGATTAAGAATTACTTTTCAACCATAGAATCTACTAACTTGCATAGAATAAATTTCGCTTAATTATTTTCCATTTTATAACTTTTTTTCTTTAATTTTCCAAAAACTTGCAATACTGGGCTTATGTCCTCTTAAAAATATAGGAATCAAATATATTCTCAACCCAGCCCCATTGCGTAAAGATATTGTGTATTATAAATTAATGACAGTATATGATTCTACTCTACTAACTAAAAAAGATACATCTTTAAGCAATTTTCAGTCATTTTTCATCATTTCACTTCGTTCATAACATATCCACCAGATATTCCAATTTCATTATACCTTTGTTACCTAAAAAGAAAAAGTTGCTCTCAACCAAAACTTTCTCTACTTTGATAAACCTGTTATACGCAGGTAGCTCCTTTGCCTGCAGCTTTCCCATGTACAATTCGTTTTTTTAGCTACTCTGTGGAAACTCCCTCGGATCGTTCAAAAGAGTGAAGGTTAAATTAGGTTCGGTTGGATTGGGTTAGTTTCACTTATACTAGTTCGTTTAAGTCGCCTTTAACTGGGTTTAATGCCTCTGGACCTTCTAAATCAGATCCGAAATAATGCATTGGCTAAATAATATAACACAGTAACTTCTTGTCCGGGGGACTAAACCAAAGAGTATCCGGTTTTTAAAATTATTTTGTGGAAACATGGCAAGATATTCTAAAATATGTTACAAGCCTGAACCACTGAATGCTGCCTAACTGTCAACTCTAATGATAAAAAGTTATGATAGATTACAGAAAGACTGAAATTGATAAAGAGAATCTATTTTATAATTTTGTTAACAATTATTGTCTAAAAATATTTTGGTTAACGTATTTGTATCACTATTTTGTTCAAGCTCGAGAAACCATATATTTGTGAACATCGACTTGACCTTTTAAGTACAGTGTGTTCTTAATGTGAGAGAAAAAGACACAAGTGTACGAATGAGTATTCAAGTCAACACTATATAACGATTGGCACAACCAGTGCCATAGTGAGGGTGAGCCTAGTGAGACACCTACCTCCATACCAAAGCTTGGGGCGTCAAATCAGGGACATCGAAAACTATATATAAAAGTTCAAAATATACTAACCGCCGAAAGAAAAATTTAGCAGGTTGATGCAAATCACAAACAATTGGAGCTTTTATAATTTCTTTTGCAACACTTATAAAAAGTGATAAGTGGCATGAGCATTATTACGTATTTTTTTCAATTCCTATACAATATATCAAAATAAAATTCGAATAAAAACGGAAGGGAGGGGGGGAACATCTTATACATATGCCTCGGGGCCTGAAATACCTCACAACAGAAACGATCAAAGAGGAATATGGGAGAGAGATGTAGATAGATATAGATATTACTATGTACGTATACCGTGTGTTGGAGAAAATAGCGGATGTAGAATATCACGCCATGAAGGGGACTTCGAAAATAGGAAAAAGGTTCATTTGACAATATTTCTGAAAATGTGTAGTTTCGGAGTTACATGAGTGCACATTTAACACGATCTTGTCACGAATGACGTAATATGTTGACAAGTAATGGCGCAAGACATGTCAATATAACAAATCCGAATCTAGAAGTCAGTAAATTTAACACATAGAGGGAAATTTTAAAATTAACCCTCTGATTACCTGACAAAAGATAGAATACAGAAAAAAAATAGTATGGAAAAAAGGTACACACAGATATACATGGCGAGAGATAAGGATGACAATCAATTATGTTTGATGATCTCGTTCAAACACCAAAGTCGGGAAATCGTGCGTGAGAAAGGTAGTTTTTTGCATGATTTTACAGATTTCTGACGAATTTCCGCAAATTTTGAGAACTTCCCTGGCACAACAAAATAGAGTTTCCGCTCTGTGCTTCATTGATGGAGGAGAAAGCTGATGAAGAGCTCCTAGTTCTTCATCAATGAACAGCTGGAGCTGGTGTCATGGTACAACGAACGCCTGCCGTCAGTACTTCACCATTTAGCTAGGCAGCCAGGAGTGAATTTTGGAATATGTCTCGTGTCATCTGAATATAATTTTCAATCATGTACTTTTATAAACATAGCATCGAACTCAATCCAAATTAAACCAAATAGCTATTTAAGCTCAAAAGGTTACACACACAC
>JAGDQP010024729.1:0-11591 GCA_022664845.1 Lepisma saccharinum
ACAAAACTAAAATAAATATTGTATCGCTTGTTAATGAAACATTAATCAGTTTAATAATGTTGGCAATTAATGACAGTAGAATAATTTTACCTGTTACACAAGAGTATAGTAGCGGTTCAGTGAGAACAGTTACATTTGTTCCAATATTCCTTATTTAAAAAAAATATATATCTTTAAAATATTTGGAACTTTTGTGCACAATACTTCATAGCAGAACAATAATTAGTTTAGTGGTGTTCATAAACAATAAATGTACAAAAATATTGTTGGTATGTCTTGAGATAAGGGTAGAGTTTGCTAATATTCTAAACCTGATAAAAATATATAGGGTGGTTCAACGAAAAGTTTCCACCCTCTTATTTCGTTCTCTAGCGGTTTGTTTTTAAAATGTCAACTTCAGTTTGACGGGGACAAATTAGTGACAAATTTAACCCTACATTCCCATTGTCACTTGGCCCAAACTATTTGAGGAAAGAATAATTCAAATATGATAAAGTCGATCTGGAGGATTGGGTGATTTGAGCTGGAATGATTCTATATCAACTTCGGTAGATGCAACTATTAGAAAGAATTTAATTAAGGGCGTTGTATAGTGATGAGACATCGGCAGTAGGAAATGCAGAAGGAGAAAGCACTGAATATTTTTGAAGCATGGTTCTGCAGAAGGGCAAGAAAGTAGAATTGACTGTAGGAAGTGCCAAATAACGATGAATAACCCACTTGTACAGTTAATGGCAGTTCATAGATAACATTATAGAAGAAAAGGTAGAATAAATAATTTGAAGGGGACGTTCAAGTTTTTAATATATTAACGAAATAACCAAAGACTTACAAAAACACTAACTGTAGATATAGCAAAATGGAAGAAAAGTAGCAGTGTCAACTAATATACCAACAGAAGATATATAATTATGATAAAACTGAATTAGTATGCGGAATTGATAGGTTATTCCAAGAATTAAAAAGTGAAATGTCACCCATAGTTTCAAATTTTAATGGAATTTGGTACATTGATTTTTGGTAGTGCCCTAAGTATAAATTCCAAGTTACAGGTTTTTAGATCACCTGTACCCAGAGTTACAGCGCTTCAAAATTAGATTTTTTTGTACGTACATGTTGTCGCAACCGATACTTTACGGAGACACACTCATTTGAATTTTAAATAAATAGTATGAATTTAGAAAGACAAGTTTAGTGGTATCTTACGTAAATTTCATCAGGGAATCCCAATTTAATAAACAAACTGTGGTACAGCCCATAGGTTTTGTGATATAGCTTTAAGATTGCGAAAGAAGCAGTTTCTAGAATCGTGTTCATCTTGTAACAAACTACCTTGAATATCTCAAAAAGTTTTCCAAATACAGGTATGGGGCTTACACCATTGGAAAGAGCAGATATGTTCCTATAGAATAATGCAATAAAACAGTGAGTTGCAGGTGCGAACTTTATCTGCAAAGCTCTTTTTTATTTCTACATCATTTATATATGATTATGTTGCCTTCGCATTATTGTACCGTGTATATCTTAAAAGGAACACCAGACGCAATTTCGGACTTGCACCGTTTGAAAGAGCATAGAGTTTTACTTCATATATAATTGTGTGGATATCGTAACTTAATAACATGAATATCTCACGAGAAACACCAGATACAGATGTCAGATTTGCTATATTAAAAGTATCAGAAAAGTTTATATAGAATGGATGTACATCATTTTATTTTTATTACAACTATAAAGCATTTTTGTTTCAAACATGAATACTTATAATTACGCTGCCATTTCAACATCATAACAGGGCCATTCTCAGAAAAAGGCGACTTTTTGTCACAGACAAATATTTCGTAGAATAAAACATATCGAATTACTTTTTGTTTTCCATAAACATAGGAAAGAGTTTGGGAAAACTCATCAAATGGAAAAAGGGAACCAAAAGTATTCTTACTATTTTTTTTCGTTGTTCGCAGTACTTGAAATATCACGTCCGTGCACTGTCACATACCCTTTTACCCATAGTACATTCTCTTATATCTCAGTAAATAATTCAAACCTGTTGGTACTGGTGGAGTATTTTAGAAAACAAACGGCTTCGTTAAGGAGATACGTTTAACTCGAAAGAAAACAAGTGTAATGCATGCAACACTTCGATAAAATTAACATTAGAACAGATCATTGATAATAATTGTGACCAACCAATCTACAACAGTATAGGCGGTGTTGTGTATTGTGACATATATTTGGACATCTTAAATCAGACTGAAGGAGAGTCAACATTATGTCATCACGTCTGTTTCCTGCAGAAATATTTTTTCAAAAGATATATATATATCTTTTGAAATATTTCAAAAGGATTATATATTATATTTCAAAGGGAATATATATTTCAGCACATAAAAGGATTATTAGCGTAATTAATTTTTCCAGAAAAAACAATTACTAATCTAATAACATATACATGATATTAGATTTAAGCCAAAAATGTTGGTAATTCATCACGTCCGTGGACAAAACATATCCACAGACGTGATTACAGGCAACGTGCATGATACACTCTCTTATTAAAACCGATTGTTGTAACATACACTGACTGTTTTATAGCTTATACGATATTTTTTGTTTGAAACGCACTTTATCACGAATTTATTTAACTTAATAACCACTCGCGTGGTAGACTAAAAGGTCCTGAGCCTGCCCCAACGCCATCTGTCCGCGGTTGGTGGAACTGTGTCCACGTGAGTGACGACTGTGTTCGAATTAAACTGTCCACAGACAGTAACATACTGTTCATGAACTTTAATATCATGTCCGTGGACTAGACTGTCATCTCCCTGAATTAAATATCATGTCCTCGGGTGGAGTACACATTTTAAAAAAAATCTCTAAAATGGTAATACACTGGTCGGCATTAGAAATGAAACACCAAGAAGGAGACATCGGACTAACGCAGATTTTGCAGAATTTGTAGTGCATGGAAAGAGAAACAACTGATTAGCACCACAGCTCCGTGACGCATCAGAGGCGCCAGGTATGCCATCTAGGAATAGCAATCGGAGGCAAGCGAGAGAGCCATAGTGCAGTGATAGACAACTGTTGGTGTGGCGTGAGTGTGTGTATATGGTCGCAAAATGCCTCATCGTCGAATTCGGGAGCCCTGTCAGCAGGTTTCCTTCCCACTATGATCGCAGAAGAATTGCTGCATATCGCGAGTGCGGTTTATTCTTCCGCGATATTGGTGCCGATATTAGACTTACTGAGTCCACAGTGCAGCGAATATGGACTCGATGGCTCCACAAAGGTACTATACCACGGGCTGTGAGAACAGATAGATTGGGTGTATGGCTCTGGTGGATCGAATAGCCACATATCAAACACTAGGGCACACACTGGCGGATGTACCACAACCCCCAGCTTCCCCACGAACATTTCTACGTCTTCTGTCAGAGCTGGGCATATTTGCAGGATAAGGCGCGTCCGCATGTGGCACGTGATGTCCTAGCCTTTCTGGCTAGACACAATATTCCCTTACTTCCCTGGCTGGCGCGTTCAACTGATCTCTTTCCGGTCCATGATATAACAACACCTCTCACGCCAGCAACCACCCTCAGCTACAGTTGATGAGCTGTGGCATCGTGTCGAAGACGCATAGCTTCCCATACCCGAGGAGGATATCCAAGGACTCATCCTTTCTATGCCTTACTGTGCTGCAGCCGTTATGAACGCCCATGGTGGGTCCACTGACTAAGGACCTTCAGTAGATCTGTTACGCAGTCGCCACGTTTCACGCATCGCACGGAGCGGTAAGTTAAATAATTTGCTATTTGTATCTTAAGGTATCTTGTATCTGTCCAATTTGAAGCTGCTATCTTGTCTTCTTCATGGTGTTTAATTTCTAATGGCGAGCAGTGTAATTTGCATTCTAGATCTAGCATGAACATAAGAAGGAAAAAAAACTAATTTCAACTACTTTTATGCTGTACAATAAAAGTTTTGAAATTCAGTTTTTTTTCTGAGAATGAACCACTATGTATATCTTTGGAGGAACACCAGATATAGATGTGGAATTTACAGCATTGGTAAGAGCATAGAATTTGCTACAGTATGATGTAATGAAAACAATAGGATCTTGGTTGGAAGTCCATGTAGATAGCACTATATTGTTTTTGTGTCGTTTATATATATAATTGCCGTTGACCTTAAAATATAATACCATACCATGAATAACTCAAGAGAAACACCAGATGGAGGTATGGGACTAGCACCATTGAAAATAGCACAAAATTTTCTATAGAATGATGTGATAATGACACTCCGTTCTTGGTAAAAGCCATCAGCAATGCACTTTCTTTTTACATCATTATGCATAATGTTGTTGAACTTGTAACATAATACTATTAATATCTCCTAAAGAACACTAGAGACAGATATGGGACATGCGCCATTGGAAGGGCAGAGTATGATGTAATGGAAACAGTGGCATCTCGGAGGGAACTCCTTCTGTAAAGCATTTTGGTTTAACATACAATGACTATAATTAAAGTTTCGCTGTTCGGTCCGTTCTAGATGATAAACGGTCGATCGGACAAACATGGAATGTTATTTGAATATCGTTAATGACATGCAGAAGAGAAAAAGTTCATAAACAATTCCAATTAAAACCTTTTAATTTGTATTTACACTTTATTGACTTATCATACATTTTACAAATTACATACAGTATGTTTTGTGTGTCTACCAAACGTCTTTCAGGCTGCAAAATATGCTCAAATATACTACGGGCATATTTTGTAGGACAATAACAATCAATCAATGAACTGTGTATATCCAAAACAGAAAATGGCAAAACACAGATTACTACTTCAGTTTAGCGAAGAATTGATTATTTGAAAATCAAGTGCATTCAAACCACTGCTGAGTATTAGCAGGTAAATGGTAATGTGGCATTTTAATAGATCATTTGGCGCTTATGACTCGATAACTTTATCGGAAAGTTTGGCTTCTTGAAACAACTTACACATTTGGACGTGTATGACTTATCAGTAAATGAAGAAATAAATATTGCGTAATCGATTTATTTTAATCTATTTTATATTCTAACAAATCATTTTTTAAAATATCGGTAATTGTATTGAACTTGCAAGTTGGATGATTTATACTTGATCAAAAAGATGAAAAAAATGACATGTTCTGGTATCACTCTGACGTCAAACGCCAATTGAGAACGTAAAAAAAAAAACATACAGTTCCAAAGCAAATTACGTATTTTATTTTCTCCAAGAATTATAATAGTAGCTAGGTGCTAGTTCGAATGATTCCATTTTATTATTATCGTGGCTTCCAGGCTTCACTTACTAATTTCGGCACTGAAATGACACTTGACCGTTAACTCTCACTTGGAGAGGAAATTGCATTTTCCAGACGTGGCGGCTCGCCAGAATGGATAACAAGCTTAATGAATTTCTAGAGGAGAAGAAAAAGCCAGCTGAGTATTTCCCCAACAATACATGGGGCAGCTGAGCCAGTCAGTTTTGAATGTTTAACACGTACTTTAATTGCGATGGTTGTAGATTAATTTATTGGGTTTAATAGGCAAGATTGCAATGTTTTTGACTGTATCGTTTGCCTGTTATCTGAATTAGAAAGGGAAAAGAGATGTTATCTGATTGATTATTGGAGAGTATGTAAGTTAGCAATTTCTGTTCACGTGGAAGCTATTAAAAACTAGATGAAAGTAGGTTTGGTACAGAAAAATATTAAAATTACGAAAAGAAACATTTATCAGAAGTTAACAAAATGAATAAGAATTATATTTTCTTTCAATATAAGTGGACCATCATAAACATCACAGGACTGAAAAGGTTGATATAAAATAATTTTTCACTCACGGACTCCTTTTAATACCTTGGGATAGACAGAAACGGGCAGTTTCTCCATCTTTTACACTCTTAATCAAATGCTATAGATCTAGTTAAATTGCAATATAAGTGTAGCGTTATACGTAGGCTTGCTAGACGTCTCGGTTTAACCGGGACAGTTACTGGTTTTCAGGAAATGTCCAGGCATTCCGGCCGGTTTCATGACTTGGATTTAGCAGCAAAAGAAGCAACATGTGTTTACCATACCGAATTTTTATTGCTAATCTGCGTAGTGACATTTGTTGTGTGAGGCGTCCCGGTTAAATCTGACAAGTCTAGTTATACGTATAGACGTTATCGGAAGGCCGATTTAATAGGTTTAATATTTCAATATTTCATATTCTCTTAAAATACCCATCATTTTAGAAACTTTTTCTTCCTTAGTTTATGAAACATGTCGGCCAATACAGCAGATCCTTATACATAATAAAATCAAAATATGTATGTATGTATATTTGTTCCACAAAGGTTTCTATACCGTTTAACTTGTCTGCACAAAATTATCATGAATATTCTTCGACACCCTAGAGAAAAGACAATCACACCAATGTCAGGACTCCCACCCCACTTCATCTTAAGCCCAAACAGCTTTTTGTAATGGTTTGTATGCCCGTCAACATATTGGCACCATATTTGGCATGTCTGTTCTCAATCGTCTGTAAAGGAACCGAGCCGTCGTAGCTCAGTGGTAAAGCGTTAGCGCAACATTCGGGAGGTCCTGGGTTCGATCCCAGCAGCCGACCATCCTGACTAAGGTTTTTCCAGGGGTTTTCCTTAGTCACACCAGGCAAATGCCGGAAAGGCACCTTCAACATAAGCCCTGGCCGACGCCTTCCCGAATCCTATCCCTATCCCCACCTGAGCCTTACATGCCTTAAATAAAATTAAATTCAATTATCTGTGAAGGAGTAGGCTTCTGGGAGTGGGGTATGTTGATAGACGTCACTTTATTTACAGACACCCTGTTGCTTCTTCTTAGGAATAGCATGGGATATTTGCCCAGTCGTTGTAATAGACCTTACTTTAATATGTGCAAAAGCCGAAGCTTATATTAAACCCTTTTATAACAAATGATCCAGAAAAGTTTAGAGGAGACTGCTTTTATATCTGAAGCCCCATAAGTCACAGCTAGACAGACACTAACTACATTTACTTACTTATTGCTTTCAAATGAAAAGCAAAGTCTAAGAAGGATACAAAGCTTTTTATTAAGGAGCGCTTCCGTAGAAGTGAAAGCGAACCTTTACCTTTGAGTCCGGTGTACAAACGGACGCATAATAACGTAGGTGTACTTGTACTTTATAATACAATTTGCCCCAAAAGGAACTGATCAGAAACCATATTCCTACATTGGTATCTAAGCCAAGACAATCGGCTTCCTCCATACTCCAAATCAATACATCCTCCCATGGAAATACCGCTTGTTTTGGCATCTCGACCGAGAATGATTTGTAATGAGGTATATAGAAATGCTTTGAATACCACATAATGTTTTGCTCCAAATTAAAAACATAAAATAAAATGAAGAGTGAAACATTAATAACTTTTATATAAATAATGGTATCACAACTGAAATTGTAGCTCTTAATGACGCATACTAACGGTTATGCCCATGTGCGTGGCCACCACACACGAGCAGATAACGTTACACACTGTAAAATATACTGTGGGGTCTGAATCGCTACCGACCCAAATACACAATTATTAAGCTCAAACACATTTGTTTTGTAAAGGCTTCTATACCTTTACCCACTACACTGGCGGGAAATTCACTGCTATTGAGGGAAAACTGCAATTTTCGATGTTCATATGTTATTTTACTATATCTACCGATAATTCCCGACACTTGAAAGTAGATTTCAAGTAATGCCAGGAAGATCCAGTACATGATATGCCGTAGAAAGGACGAAGCATCATGAACTACTCCGTAGTACTCCGAAGATGTAAACGAAGTGGCCATATTTTGTGAAATACTTACCAAATACTTTTGATCCCTGGCAGGCACATTAGTAGTATTAAAGATATGAAATCCATCTAAAGATAAAAAGAACCAGTTTCTCTCATTGCTAAAGTATGAACAATGACCATTAATTCAGGTAATGAAGGACATGTGCCCTTCCTACATTCCTTTACGCTCTCTTTGCTTTACAAAATCATAGTTTTAACGAGTTGTCTTAAAGTTAAGGTTACAACGACGTTTATATAAGATGATTACTACTTGGCATCAATATGCTAATAAGTACAGAAAAATCGTACATTAGGTACAGTTTCGGATATTCTACGAGAACTAGATATTGCCTTTGTTTCTCCTATTATGAGCGAACATGTAGCTGGTGGTGAGAGTAGATGCAATTTACATAGCAGTTGTCTTCTGTATGTTTCTTATTTAGAATCTAAATTGCTTTATTTCAAGGACCTGTTGACTAAGTGATGGAGTCGGCAGATGAATTGTCAAGAAAACAAACAGTAGTTTCTCGTTAAGTCATTGAAAGAGAAATACAAGAGAAAAATCAACAAGATTGGTAGCGTATCTCTCCATAAAAATGTTACTTTCAAAATCTGAAATATAAAATATTCAAGTTTCCAAAGTTTAATGTCGTTTCTTTCATATTTGTTCTGTTATTCTGAATCTGTAGGTAAAGATCCCGACAGTTCTAACAAACGCTTTTCATTGAATAAAGATATCCTGAATTTTAATGCCTCAAATGAACGGTTCTATATTTCATCGTCTGTTTGACTTAAACGGGATGCCTTTAAATTAATCAACAGGATCTTCTCAAATTTATTTTCCTTACCAAACTAAACAATCATTATTACACTGTATTTTACAGACAATTAGATTTCAATATTTATCTAGACTTTGCACCAACCTTTTCATTCTTTGTACAAAACTGAAGTTACCACTCCTTTTTTTCCAACAAGCTCCAAATTTCTTACTTGACTTCATTGTCATTGTTGAAAAGCCCAGTACTCAAATGATGATTGAGTAGTAGGAACAAACCTTACCCATTAGTTGTCGGTTGTGGAGAGTATGTTGGATGGCGAAAAAGCGATAGTATGTAAAAAAAGAAGAAAAAAGAACATAAAATATAATAAATACCTCTTATTCGTGTACTGAGTGAATATTTCCTTATGAAAAATAAATTCATATTCTCTGTATTTGTTAATTCATATTCTCTTTGCTTGTTAATAATGTCATGCCAGTCTAGAAATAATGTCATGCCGGTAAGATGAGTGAATTATAAGGGGCAGTTAAATGAAACTCGGCCGAAGCATAGAAAGGAAAATAATGTACTTACATGTCAATATTCTCCATCTTGTAACACACTTCTTTCACTGGGATAAGAGATAACGGATTCTTCTGTAAAACTATTCTTCTAGCTGTGAGTGAAATCAATGTTGCACTTCCTTATCCGACCGGTGAATTCTGCGGTGAATATCCACCGCTGTGTGACCTTTGGTCGTGAGAAATCAGATCACACTATGTTGGAAGTCTCCATCACTTACAGATACTAGCGCACAATGCCTCATGAACGGCTCACTCCCTTTATATATTAGGCATTTAGACAATCTTGGCTCAGGAAGAAATTAAGAGGAAACGGAAGAACCCCAGGAAAACCCACGCACACAATTTTTGTCAGCCACAAAACCCATATGGCATGAGCAGGGATCGAACTAACTATCCCTAGCACCAGAGGTGCGCGCTCTATCATTGAGCCACCGCGGCTCTACCAATCAATAAGTGTACTGAGAATTAAGGAGTTCACGTTAACACACAGCATTGCCAGTTAATCTAGAAACCTATTTATTTCTTAGGATACCCTAATAAGAGTTTTAATGTTAGGCCTAATTACAGAGAGATCGTTAATTTTGATGGTCGGCAGACTTATTGTGTATGTTATTCTTTTAGAGATAATAAAATGTTCCATTTTGTTGAAAGTTAGTGTTGGAATCGTTGTGTCCTCGATACAACTACAATTGGAAAACTCGAGATTAGCATATCGACCCTTAACAAACTGCAGACGGTCGTATATTAAAAACGTTTATTTTTCAACATACGATCATCTACAGTTACCGTAATGATATAAAACGAAATGAAGGGTGTAGTAATATTAAAGACAGATGCAGTTTCTTGTAGCCAAAACAAGTTCATTTGTACTGGAAGAAATAAAGGGACATATTTGAAGGTCAATTTCCAAATTTCGGCAACAATGGAATCGCTTACAGAGAATGTTTTTAAAGCTTTCCATTGACATGTTCCTAGGTTAGTCTTCCCTGATATTTTTGGTAAATAATAATCATACTCTAGAATTCTGTTTTAAAGAATGATGCCAGATTCATTTTCTGTAAAGAAACTGGATTTTGCTTTCTTTTCTTAATGTAATCGCGTTGTTCTAACAACGACGCCCCCTTGTTCAATGTGACCTTATTTTCTTTAATTTAAAATTCAATGCCAAGGAGAGAAAGTCCACTTGTCACGTATGCTGGTGGGTTGAAATTATGAAAAATAGAATAAACACGATAAAAAAGAATGTCCTTAAATCTTCTGACGTTGATCATTAAAACATTACTAACAAAACCATTATTTTTGGCAAAGGGAAAATAGAGAGAAGCATAACAGGCTTTTGGGTATTCCAAAGATTCCATTAAGAGCCAAAGGTTTACTACCGGAAATTAGATTTCCTTTGAGTTTTTTTTGTCTGCGTTTGTAATAACAACAGCAGCAGAGGCTTGTAATTATTTAGGATGTGTCCAAAAGGGTTAGGTTTTAAGTGTAGAATGTATAGTACAAAGAAAATAAAGATGGTCTTACTAGCAGTGATCATGTAATATCTTTGTTTTTTTGTTTCGATACATTAGTTCTTAAACTTCAAAGTCTCTTCTTAGCTAATCAATATGTGGCAACATATATACTCTAAAAAGTGTGACGTTTAAATGAACGCATAAAAATCGCGTTTTTTTACGTTTAAATGTAAGACTTGAGTAGATGTGTTCATCTTACGTATATTTTACCCAACGTTCTAAAACCATTTTAGGTGTAAAATAATTAATTTTAGAATAACTATTCGGACACTTCCATGAAAAAAAGTCAAGTAATTTCGCTGTAAAAAAAATTCAAGTAACTTGACTGATATAAAATAGACCATTCCGTTTTCAGGAATAGTGGTAGCAAAAAATTAATCTAAAGTGTAATTTTAACCCGGGTCTCTTAGTTAGAAGTCTTGTATCTTACCGACGTGACCAAACTGGCAGCAGAAGTAATGAAAACAAAACAGTATATATATTCAAATTATTAAGACATAAACGCTACCACAATTTGCCCACTACTAAGGCACACCACATTTTAATCGCTTCTCGATTTGTCAATTAGGGATAGGAATCCCAATTGATTAAGAATATTTCCTATTTCTGGGAAAATAAGAAATTGCCAGTAGGTGGTAAATTAAACGTTACAAAATGATTTATAACATTGTATATGTAACCGTATATGTAAACATGTGACAAACTTGAGTGACTTTTAATTTAGCAAGTTTCCTTAACTTTTACTTTCAAAATTTTTCATTAATACTTAAATACAAAAGAATTACTTTGAATTGTTTCACACTAAAGCTTATTTATATATATACAATATGGTTTTACATATATTTCTTCCGGATTTGAGGTCACACAGCTAAATAAATT
>JAGDQP010024730.1:0-27622 GCA_022664845.1 Lepisma saccharinum
TATATATATATATATATATATATATATATATAATAAAGCTTTTCTGAATTTTGAAATTTTGATCTCGAATTCGTAATTTGCACGGTCAAAATCACGAATATACAGATTTTTGTTTCTTTAATTCTATGTTTTCTGATTTGGTCCGCCATATTGGATCCACCATTTTGATTTTTTTTTCATTTTGATGTCAAACTCGTAATCAACACAGTAAAAAAAAACTCCTATATCGATTTTTGTCCATACATTGACCGAGATTTTGAATTTTAGCCACGTTTTCGACATTCTGACCAACTGTTTACCGATACATTGTGTTCGTTAATAAAGAAAAAAAATCAATAAACATAAAAATGAATGAAGAGAAAATGGGGAAGTTTGAATATTGAGTTCTTTTCTTTCTTTCTTTTATTGCCTTTGCATCATGTTCAGTAAATCGTTAAAATTAGAAGGAAAATGTTTTTGCAGTTGACTTTTTTCCCACTTCATTTTAATGAAAATATTTGTCAGTTTAGTACATGTATGGTAGAAGAAATTAAGTCTTAAAATGGCTAATCCAACTTTTTAGAAAGCCTAAAACGATATCTATAGAATCCTTAAAGCCCGGGTCTTAGTCATAATTAATTGATGAGCGTGGTTGATCTGAAATTAAGTAGTACTCCATTGATACATCACCACTTTTAACCTGTCAATAAGAGTGTTTTAGAGTGGTTCCTCTTACTTAACTAGAAACAGCTGTCGACTCTGGATTTATTTCTTTAGCAATCGAATTAAATTATTTATGCACGTTAAGCATATATGCCTCTAGTCAGGTTGTAGTAAGGGCAATGCTCAGGGAAGGAGTCGGCCAACACCTAAGTGGTAGGTACCATCACACCATCTTGGGATTTGCCTGGTGTGACTTATTAAAAATCCTGCAGAAACCTCAGTCAAGATAGTCAGCCGCTGGTATCGAACCCAAATAAAGTTTTGGAATTTTAGATTTCTACAAGGGACATCTCTACACATAAGTGTTTCAAGTTTCATGCTTTTGAGTTTAATAGCAGTCGGTATGGAGAACTGTGCTCATGGGCGGATTTAAGAGACAGACCCGGGGGGGGGGGGTTCTTTAAAAGCTATCGTTTAGAATGAAAGATTTAAAGACATTTTGAAATGACTGGGGGAGGGTGGCAATGTCCCCCATAAACCCGCCCATGACTATGCATCATTGAAAAACGCTTGTAATTCGCAAAATTCTGTGTTTCGTAATCTCTCGATCCGTTTTATGTTAGACATTATAAAAATAAAACAATTATGTAACACTTTTTCAACACATCTTTATTACAAATCTCATAGTTTCGTGTTCAAATGGACTAATGAGTACAAACTGAGCGATTAAATGATCATATTTTTCTAAAAATGGGCTTTGAATGTTTTTCCCATCTTCGTTCTTCACAGACTTCCGTTGTAAGCACTTTTTATACACAATTTGCTCTCATAATCTCTGACTCACGCATATTTACAAAACACTTCTTCAAGTTAATAACAACGCGAACAGTTACGACTTCACTTGTTTTTACCTCACTCACAAGCAAATATACTGATGGGGCCGAAAAAAAGGTTGCATTTTTTCCCTTTGGTCATGGTTAAAACGTCAACATTTTGTACATATACAAATTTTGGCAACCCGAGCTCAAATGCTTTAGGAGTTGTCGATGATATAGGACCAAATAATCTGATTCATGTTTCAGATGAGTTAAGAAAAAGTGTAAAAATACCCTTAAATTTGTAAAATGGATAGCAACGAAAAGAAATGGAAAGTAATGGGTATTTAATGGAACGCGCTACCGGTGTGCAGGGTGTTGTTCTTCACGGCTGCCATCTTGAAGTCCGCCATATTGAATTGCGATTGGTTTTCTTAAATGGAAAGTGGGTCGTGTAATATGTCATTCTGGGCTAAAATTTTACGATAAACACGTTTTCTGAAGTAAGTGTTGCCGTATTGTGAGAGATAATGGCGTGTGATATTAGTATCAGCTAATGATACAATAGCCTGAAGACACTCATTTTGTTTTGAAATAATGAAGGAAATGTAGCCTAAATGCATACAAATATATATCGATATGGTACTATAATCAGGAACAATTTGTATGCATATCGGCTACATTTCCTTCATAATTTCAAAACAACACTTTTGCCCATTTTCAAGTACTCATATTCTTTTGTAGGGTTAACAGAACGATTCACATTTGTTACCCTCTGCTTCAAAGCCACTCTTTTAAAGTTCAGATTTTTAGATGCTTGCAGAGTTTAAAGATTGTACAGGTTCGCCATTCACTTTCCTGTCTTTAAGCAGCTTAATATACTGCTGTGAGCTCTGTAGAGTGTAGTATCCTTTGCTTGCAGTTCAACAGCAGATTCTGACAATTCTTGGAGAGCATCACACTTGAATGCAAGATCCAAAACATATCCAAAACACTCACTTTCTTCAAGAAAACCTTTCATATTACTCTTTGAGACTTATCTATGCTTCACAAACATTCAACACCGCGAAAACACTTCTAAAACTCTTCCAAGTGTGTAGATTGGTTACATTGATACAAGCATTTGTGAAATATAGCATTCCCAACACATGACAATGCCATTCGATGCTTGGAGGTCAATTTCAGATTCAAAGTTATTGTAATCCTGGTTTTTCTGTACACTTTTTTTTATGCTGTTCTGAAGATTCTGTTATGTGACTCCTTTCTCATGTTCAAATGCTTTTGAATAAGCTACATCCAGTTTTTGTTCGTCTGCGGATTCTATAATTTTAGCGGCAGCAATGCGAGCTATTATGATTAGTGATTATTTTTTTTTACGCAGTGAAGTTATTTGCTCTTTTTATTCCTAACGTACCGCGAGATTTGAATATTTGTCCATGACTTAGAAGTGTTCATACCTGGCTTATTCCTTTCTACTCCCAGGCTTGTGTCTTGCTTATATATTTTATAGCCAATGTTTTATTCTCAACCAACAGTCATTCATTTTTGTTCATAGACAACTTTTTGGTCTAAAGTTCAACAGCCAGGGAAATCTTCTTGTGCTTTGTTACTACCCCACCACCACCACCACCACCAATACTTTGCATACATATATGAAAATTAAAGTTCAAACATATGCTAGAATTTTTTAAAATAATTTTCTTTAGCTATTTTAAGTGTATATTATAGTACACAGGTGTGCTTTTATGCAGGATATCGTATTCCATTATTTTCAAATTGAATGTAACTGTTATGAATCGAAAAAATCAGGACCTTATACATAGTTTTAGAAGTAGTTTCCTATAGCAAATTTAAGAGAAGGTCTTGACGACCCCTTACAAAGTTGCAAATTAATTTTGCAAGTTCCTTATGCGAGAAATATTACTTACTTACTCTATGGCTTACGGAACTTGCAAGTTCATCGCCGTAGTAACAAACGTTCGCCATCGGGATCTATCCTTGGCAAGATCAAGTCAGTTTTCATCTCAAAACACCTACTTCTCGAAGATCCCTTCTAATGTTATCCTCCCAACGGCATCTTGGTCTTTCCAACGGTCCCTTTCCCTCCGGTTTTCCAATCAAGATGGAATATAATCTTCGTTTTCTCCCATCCGAGCTACATGGCCTGCCCATCATAGTCGTCGTGATTTCATTATTCTTACAACATCGGGTGAGTTGTACGGTTCGTGAAGTTCTTCATTATGTAGTCTCCTCCACTCTCCATTCATCTCTTCCAGTTTCGGCCCATATATCTTTCTCAAAACCTTATTTTCAAACACACGTAATCTATGTTCGTCTGCTAGGGTCGTACTCCAACTTTCGCAACCGTAAAGTATTACCGACAGAATAACCGTTCTGTATATTTTTAATTTCCATTTCCTTGATATTAATCGCGATGTTAGAAGTTTGGACTGAATAGAAGCATGCGTTCCCCGATACTAAGCGACTTTTTATTTCTACCGTGGCCTCATTTTTGCTTGTTACGTATGCTCCCAAGTATTTAAATTTGTTTACCTTCTCTATGTTCTCATCAATAACATTATGTTTTTATTTCCTTCATTCCCTTGTTTCGGCTTGTTATCATGTATTTTGTTTTATCTTTGCTTACCTGTAGACCTATCTCATTGCACGCTTCTACTAAGACATCGGTGTTACTTTGCAGTCCCCTATTAAATCTGCATCATCCGCGTACACGAACAGTTCATTCAAGCCATTCAACGTTAGTCCCTTTTTATCCTCTTTCATTATTAAATTCGCATATTCTAATGCAAAGTTATTCAGCAGTGGTAACAAGGCATCATCTGGTTTCAATCCGTTGCGAATCTTGAAACTATCTCACATATTATTACCTACCCGTACTCTTCTTATGAGGTCGCTGAGACACATTTCACAAGTTGAACAAGTTTCTTCGGAATTCCAAATTGTACCAGGATACTGTACAGCTTTTCCCTTTTAATAGAATCATAAGCCTTCTTAAAATCAGTGAATAGCTGGTGAAAATGCGAGAAATATTACAAAATAATATTCACACGTGCATTAACGTCTTGTGATAATAAAAAGACATTGTTAGACATATCGAGTGCGGTTCGGAAGGTGCATGACATTTTTTATAACATTAGAGAAGAAATCAAATATGTGTGCGAGTGTCACCTGAAGTTAGTTTCATTTAAAACAGATTATAGTCTCCGTATACAAAAATATACTTTAATACAATGAATTATTCACACCCATAACTTAGCAGTCTATGTACACCTTCAACTTAATTTCTTTGTTCAATAAAAAGCGCAGATTACACAACAAAAATCTGTGGTATCATTAAGTCGCTTCCTGCCTGGGACAAACAACTGATACTCTCACAGGAACTCGGCATAGTTCCCCTAAAAATATAGGGAGGGTTTAACATATAAAAGTATAGGGGCTGCTCAACTCCTTAAAAAAATAAATACACGAGAAAGGTTTAAGAAAATAAAAATTAAAAGAACAAAATTCTACATAGCTTCCAGAAATAAATGATATAACAAGGATTCTCGACCGACATCTTTGTATTTAGTCGAATCATGGCTAGGAGAAATAGTAAAAAATGAAGAAGAATAAACCAACCTGAAAGGACCTGCCGCTTAGGCGAAATTCTAAACAAAAATTTAACAAAACAGAAAGATTTATCACTGCTATACTTACACTTCTTCACACTTGACAAACACGATGTAACCAAATGGAATTTTTAAGAACATCATGGGTAAGGACATTTCCAAACGTTTTACGAATGATAAAAACAGGCATTGATTCAATTCGTAAAGAAATGAAAGAAACAAATAACAAAAATACAAAAGAAAACTTTCGTCTATTAATATCGATATAATATTTGGATTTTGAGAGACAGATGGACAAACATCACAATGAGAATCCAAAATATCGTGTCTAGAAGCAGTTGAGCTTTTAAAAAAGGTTATCAGGGTCCAGGATTATTAATGAGGCGCTAAGTTATTTTAGGTAGAGGAGCTACACAAGTAGTTTCCACTGAATACTACACATATCAACCAAAATAAAAGAATCTTCCCACACAGAACTAAGAGAAAGAGCTGATTGAATTTCAATGATGTGGGCTTCGATTCCCCAATGATCAGACTAAAAGAAATAGGTTGAGTCAAATCAGGTGTGGATACTGTAGGCTAGTATCGAAACCGACCCTGGTTAGGTTGTCACGAATTAAATAGAGAAATAGATAGATTATTCCGTGCTGCAGCAATCTTAAATTTCTGGAAATAATAATGCCATCCTTGTACATCAGTTTTGAATAGTGTGATAATTTCCCGTAATATACTGGCTCATATGCTTTAGCAGATCAAGCAACTGACCCATCAACTATCAGGACCGGTATCCCTTTAAAAGATTTTGATTTGTGACGGCCCTGGGTTAAATCAGATCTAATATATTGAGCTGTTTTACGTTCTTGTTTCTCTGTTACATACCCGTAATCATGCTTTATCAGAAAAAGCAATGTGCGCTATTTGCGGCGGGGTAATGTAATATATATATACAGGGTGATGCAAAACAACACCGACGTACCTACTTCACTAAATTCCTGATATTAAAATAATATAGACTATCGATGGCTTCGTTTCGGCGCTATAGGATTCCGAATGTGTGGGAAAATGAACTGTAAAGCTTGATTATTGCAATACCATAAAGAGTAGAACTGAGGCAGTATGGCACCCCTCAAGGACTTGAGACTTACTCTATTCAAAACTGGATATTAATAAAAGTCTCCTTTATTAATAAAAAGAACAGTAAATTCACTGAAATCTATGAAATTTACTCCTGTTGGTTATGTAATCATGGATTTTATTAAAATCTTTACGCAAAAGAATCTGTTTGATATATCTGTTTGATATATCCCCCTCTAAATTTTGCCCAGCCTCCCCTAAGGTTTTTGGCTGGTTATGGGCCTGCATACCAGCATCCGTGGTAGAAGTAAGTGATATAAAGCTGACTTTGGTCTCTTTTGATGTAGAATCCATCCATCAAGTGTTCGATTTTCCGGAGGGTGATATTCTCTGCTGCGTGAAGCTATGATCCCCGGTTGTTGATACCGAATATTATGTCATAAGGATAAAATCTTTGTATTTCTACACTGTTGAAAGTGGAAACACGAAATGGATGAAAGTTACTCCGCTTTATGGAGAAACAAAAGTAGAAAATTAGCGTTTTGTTGTATTTACTGTTAAACGTGGATACAGTGTAAGCCTTTTAGTGGAAAGATTGGTAAAATCAACTCCATTTTAAAGTTGAACATTTTCTTTGTAAGAACTTAACGTTAATTGAAAATGGGTTGAAACTGGCCAAAGTGATTTATCGGAGAACGTTCAACTTAATTTACGCTTAAAATTTGGTCATTTTTTGATCGACGTGTGAGCTAAACTTGCAATTTTGAGGTTACGTAGTTTTGTAGATGAAGTTGAAGCCTTGGTTGGATGTTCTATAATCCAATAACAGGAGTAACGTTACTTGCTTGTCACTGAACGCCCCGCCATTTTGAGTGTCTATATTGCTTTTACACAGTAAACAGTTCACTGGTAGACCGAGGACGGCAAGGATTGCATTGACGGAAAGAGCAATTAAGTTGGGCATAAATCTTTACACTGTAGCAAACGTATCTCTCCTTTTTTTCACGAGACATTCCTCATAATAAAAACAAAAAACATGTTAATGATTAATCTCCTTCGCATTTAAATCCTAGCTATTAATATCTCTCGGAAAGCCATGAGTACCAACTGCCTTCGCAGATAAATGGCGAGAGCATCCGACTAGTGTGTTAGCGGACCCTGGATCGAAACCCGATCACATTAACCTTTTTTAAAAATAATTTTAAAGGAACATTACCTTTTCTTCGTTTCTACTTTCAGAAAAAAATACTCTGCTTCAATGAAATACATGATAAATATATACGCATTTTGTAATTTTACAGAAAGTAAAACGTTCAACCGAAAACTAGCTGAATGTAAGTTAATCCAAAAGATGGAGGCAGCTCAGCTGCCCCCATTTTTTAATGAACGTTGTCTTTTATTTTTACAGTGTACCCAAACATGTACTAGGTTGAAACTTACCAGCAGCCACTAGTTCTAGGTTCCCCCTTTCGTAAATTATAACAAACCGAACACTGCATCAGCATTAACACATTGAAAGCTCACCGCTATCCAAGCTGGGATAAGGAATACAGGGTGGTCCAAAGTAGCTGAAATTATCATGTAATTGGTATACAATAACATGTAACAGAATAACATTGTTTTGCCCAAAAACTAAAACAAAACAAAGAAAAATCTTTTAAGTGGAAGATTGCAAAATTTTACACATACATTCCCTTTCCACAGTCATACACGCGTATGCAAATTCATACGCGTATGCGAGGTGGCGCAAAAATGAATTCATATTTGTCTCAAAAGAAGAGGTGAAATTCCACTGACATGGATAATCGAAAGTTTTAATGTGCTCATAGCGATACTTGACAATATTATTTGTTAAAGAACACTAGTACCAATTATCGCTACGTCAAACGATAGTACGCCCACACTTTGCTGTCAGATCGTGCAAATTAATGCCATGTGTTACACGAATTTACATTTTATCTTATTTTAACGGTGTAGATCACCCCCGCCATCTTCGTATGACCTTTCCATTGATTTACAAGGGAATTGTTTTACTAATTTTATGCCTCTCGAAAGTAGAATATTCAAGTTCTGCTTTCACAAAATTTGTCTTGGTGGTTATTTTGACTCTTGTGTAGTTTTGGTTTGTGAAGTTGCTTCAAATATATAAGTATAATGTATTATTAATAGTTTGCTATATAAATCACAATAGGTTAACGGGAAATTATACTGTTCGTGTGTGAAATATTGCATTCCTATAAAATAGCATGAGTAAAAGAGAACATGACGATAAACTGGGCGAAGACAGACGTTAAAACTATGCTCCTGAAACATATAAGACGAGTAAAACAATTCCCATGTAAATCAATGGAAAGTGCGTACCAAGATGGCGGGGGTGATCTACAATGTCTAAACTCTAACTTTCACAGAATTTAAAAAGGTAACGCATTTTTTTATTTACTTTTTGAGGTTAAGTTGTAAACTGCCATCTGTCATGTGATATAGCTATGACATGAGATGATACCGAGGCTTGCCTACATGCAGCGCCGTAGTCGCAACATTTTCACAGGTATATACGCTGTTAATTTTTTAGTTCATCAGCTTTTACGCGGGTTCTGTTAATTCAACTTTTCTCGGTGTCTCACGGTGACCACCATTTTTGTTTTTTAATTAAATCAACATAACGAATTGTTTTCATTTATTTATATGATTCAACAATATGGTTCAGCGTTGGATGGTCAACATGTTTCTTGTGTTGATCTAATACAAAAAGTGGTGGTCACCCTAGCGAACCGAAACCTTTTTACAATAAACACAGCTATTTTTACCGTGTAGAGGTATACACAACTTAGCAGAAGGTATATGTTAATGTGTGAAGTTAATCAGAGGGCATACGGCATATACCTCAGTATACCCTTGACTACAGCCCTGCCTACACGTGGACATACCAGTACAGTCAATAAATTCGTGGACTGGCACCTAGAATATAGGCAACAAGTAGAACCCAGATGTCGTCATGGTTGCTGTGCTCAGCGTAAACGTCCCCACACACATACAGACACTAACACAGATCCACACTGACCTTCAAAATAGTCACCGTTGGCAGCGATGCACGTCTGCCAATGTTCGTAGAGCCGTTGAAAACATGTTTGAAAAATGTTGGCGTTAGCAGACATCTCATGTAGGGAATCCTTTGTGGCAGTGATGATCTCCTCGGGAGAATGAAAGCGACGTCCATCTCTTTGATCGAAATTGCATGGTGCGTGATCTGGTGAGTATGGAGGATGTTGCAAAACGGTGATTTTCTGCCTTGCCAGCTCCTCCTGGACATGGAGAGAGCGATGTGCAGGAGCGTTGTCGTGCAGCAACATCCAGTTCTTCCTGCGCCAAAGCTCCTACGACGTGTTGACTCGCATAGGCGGCGAAGGATCTCCTTGTTGACAGTTGCTCCTTGTGGGATGAATTCCATGTGGAAAACTCCTTGCGAGTCGAAAAATAGTTTAAGCATCATTTTCCCTTGTGACCTGTCTTGTCTCGGGTTTTTGCGTTTTGGAGATGATGGCGATTTCCAGGTGGCTGCTTGTCTCGCTAGTTGTGGATCGTACAGGAAACACCATGTTTCATCTCCTGTTATTATCCGATTTAGGAAAGTTCCATCAGCGTCAGCGCTACCGATCAGGTCACCGCAAATGGTCATCCGCTCTTCACGTTGGTCTTTTGTCAGAATGCGTGGCACACTGTGCTGAGTGACTTGCGACATGTTCAAGTCATCCGTCAGAATTTTGGCACCTACCATGGCTGATTCGCACTGCTGCTGCGATGTCGTCTACCGAATGGGAACGGTTAGCGCGCACCACCATTGCAACCTCTTCGATCTTACGTTCAGTTCGGACTGTTGTTAGCTGACCAGTACGTTCATCATCCTCTAAACTGTTTCTCCCCTCCGCTAAACGTTGGTGCCACTTAAACACAGCACTGCGTACATTGTAACTTTACATTTGCCTGATCATCTGCAACGTTTCTGTTGCAGTTTTGCCTAGTTTTTTGGCAGAACTTGATGTTTGCCCGTTGCCCAAACTGCAACATTCTCCAAGTCCGCCGAGGTGCATTCAACTCTTTTCACAACAGAGACAGTACGTCTGTTTACACTCTGTGCACACACCTGCCTCTTGCTGGGTCGAGAGACGAGCTTCCACTGATTCCTCCAGGTAGAGCTGTGCAACGAGCGGATTTCGAGCGGTCGAAATCCGAAGCCTGAAGCAGTCACGCTCGAAACGTGGGAGAACTGGCAAAAAATCCACTTCGAGCAACTTCGAACGTTAATAGGTTTCGAGTGCTCGAAACATTTTCGAGCGCTCGAATGTTCGAGCGGACTTCCTGCTCGAATTACGTCATAAGATTACATTTTTGTCTTTACCTTCCTGTAACTGGTTAAAGGAGGTTCAGTGTTGCCAACTAACCTAACAATACTAATGGGTTATCTAACATACACTATATACGAAATCAGGATTTTGACCCATATATACGAGAATTGGTCAAAATAAGGTAAATTCAAAATTCTAAACATATCTCAACAAAACTTAGCACAACTTAGTAATTTGACAAGACGAGGAACATAAAGTACGTCCGAAACCCAAAAGTGACCAATATATGCGAGGGTTGGTCAAAATATCTCAAATTCACAACTTTCAATATACACGTATCTCGATAGAACTTCCCACAATTTACTAGTTTTATAAAACGAAGAACATAGAATACGCCTGAAAACAAAATTTTGACCCATAAATACGAGAGTTTATCAAAATATCTCACTACACGGTTTCCAACATATCTCAACATATCTCAACAAAACTTTGCACATCTTCCTAGTTTGACAAGACAAAGAATTTTAACATGGCAAGACGTAGAAGTATTGGTAGTAGTTGTTGTTGTAGTTGTTGCTGCTGTAGTTATAGTAGTAATAGAAATACGATTATCAACATATTTTAGTCACCCCACACCAACAGGAGTGAAAATAATCTAGTAGATAAATCAATCAATAAATAAAACATTAAAATGTGAATACGGCTTATGTTAGCATGAATCAACATTACATTTCTATGTTCTTTTAAAGGTTCGAAACAAGATGAAAGGGTTTATTTCAATCAAATGTACGCTCTGTCAATTGTCGAGCACTATGCATGGAACATAAATCGTACGTATAATATTCATACACATTCCTTAATTTTTTATGCTGCATTTAATAGTTTCTGCTGAATACCGTGCTTTTAATACAATTAGTTTTCTATCTGTGTAGTCTTGATGTCGAATCAAGTCGTGATGGTCTGTGAGAAAGGGCTTTGGGGTCCAGATATGGGCCAGGGTCCGTCATTTGAAGTCCCCTTTATGTACAATATGACGAATATCAACTTTTTAGCTTGCATATACGAAGGTTGAATAAAATAATATCATTCCATACTTTTAACGTATAACTGTAAATCATTCTCACGTTATTTGCAAGAATTAAAATATGAATTAAAAAGCAGGTCGCACATTGATAAACAAAAACTTAGATAGAATTTTAAAAAATTGGTCTAAATTGGACCAGAGTGCAAGTGGAGTATCGAGATTAAATGACCCCTCTCAGAGTGGAACATGTAAAGATATATGACCCCACCTAACCTTACCTAACCCCCACGTTCCCATGGTTACTAATTTAAGATAATGTATGAAAAATACAAGAAAGCAATTAGTAATAACATACAAGAAATATATTTTGAAAGAAATAATCTTACTGCCCGCCGGGATTCGAACCCGGGTGTTTTATTTAGTGAGCCAACATCTTACCGCTGCACCACTCTACTTCTGTGGCAAAGGGTGGTTTAGTCGACGATCTCTCGAGCCTGTAAATTACCTGCACAAGGATTTGGAAAATTTACAGGTGGAATAGAATGTTAACAGCACTTTCGGGTATGCCCACCCCTAACCGGGGACACGCCGCCCAGCTCCCTCAGCCCTGGTTTATTTATATACATCCTAGTTTTTAGTAATCCAATCGTGTGCTCAACTGATGACGTACCCACTTGTTAATCTGAAGCGAAGAGAAAGTCCTGTTTGATCATTGTATTTACACTGGAGACACGCGAAAGTGGAACAAGATGTCGTTTGAGCCGGTCAATTAATTCGTAAAAAGAAATCTGCATTTTGGGTTAGACTCTTTTTGTTGTACCCATTTTCAGCATCTTCAAACATATCGGAAATAGGTTAAATTAAGTAAGATTAGATTTATTTTAATTGTACGCGATTCAGATCACATTCAACGCAAGAAACAGTAACATGACGCCAGGAGTATTACTTCACCGAGGCGGACGTAGAGAGTAGTAGCCATGAGCTCTACGTAACCATATTGGACTTACTGGTTAGTGTTGAAAGATAGACGCACAACAAAAATTTAACGTCGTTTTCCATTTCCAGTCTAATCCAATGTAAACCAAATTTTCAGACTTGGTATCGCTGTGCGGGGATGTTTTTGATGTAGTCTTATTTTTTAGTTAGGATATTTATATAATAGTGTTCCGTACTGTGTATATGATAGTGCATCCTGTAAATAATGTTTAGTTTTTTGCAAGAATTGAGACAATTTAAAAATCGGATCGCACAGCGATAACAAGCGTAAAAACCTGCGTTGGTACTGAACAAAAAGTATTGCTTTTAGAATGAGGTCATTGGTAGCAGCATTAGTTATTTTATTTTATAACAATCAGCTCATTCCCGTGCTTTAATCCGCATTGGCTAAATTGCGTGTTACGTCTCTTGGAATATACTGTAGATTATGCTATTTAGCACAAACTATATGCTCGTTACGCAAGACGTTCACTAAATATTTATACGATCTGCATGTTTTTAAATTCTATAGTAAATCTATATTGCTTCGAATGCTTTCCAGATAAGTACAATCTGAAACATTGTGATTCCTGTGATAAATTATTATTTTCCCTCTAAATTGCTTTGTTTTAGTTCCACATTATCTTCAATCGCTAGTATCGCGCCCTCTACATGTATTCGCTCGAACTTGCTAGTTTTCATACATAATATTAATTGTTTGATGGTAGGAAATATTCGGATATATTATCACAAACATTTCTGCTAATAGTCTTCCTGTAGTGAACATATTCGAGGGGGTGAAGGTAACGTAAAGATATTTAACAATTAATGCATTTCGCGCTGCCACCACTTGGATTTCAAAAGCTTAGGAATTAAACTAAACACTCCAACCCCCACATGAAATTTCACGATATTCTGATAATATTGAATTTAGCGCCCCTTCAAAGCCCCACGTATAAAATATCAACAAATACTGATGATTTTTTAACAATTTTGTCACTTAGCGCTGGCGCCATCTTGAATGTCAAAGTTCAACAATTTTAGCTTCGGAGTTGAACTCAGCATCCCTTCACACCCCCACAATAAAATTTCATGAAGTTCTGACCATTTTAAATAATTATGATATTACGCGCTGGCGTCATCTTGCATTTTGAAGTTCAATACTTGTAGCTTAGGAATTGAATTCAGGATCCCTTCAAACCCCCACATATGAAATTTCACGAAATTCTGATGAATTTTACAATTGTGACATTTCGCTCTGCCGCCATCTTGGATTTTTCAAAATGGTATATTTTCGCCTTGGAAATGAACTCAGGGTTCCTTCAACAAATTGGAGGAACCTCTCCTCTCCTCATCAAATTATCTTTTACGATGATGATGTTTCGCGCTGCCGCCGTCTTGGATTACAAATTTCAGCATTTTTAGGCAGCGTCCATTGGAGCTCCCAGAAATGTTGGCGTTAAAGTACCTATAGAATCACGATAGTAGTTTTTTAGTTTTTAATTACCTGTTGTATCAAAGCTATAAAGTTGACATTATACTATGTGCAGAATAATAGCATCACAGTTGGTAACATTGTATATTATGTTATTTTATCAAGATAGACGTAAGGGAAGGGGAAATTCCAGGACTTTCGAGCGCTCGATCCTGTTTCGAGCGTTCGAAAATATTTTGAGGGCTCGAATTAAGGATTTCTAGCAAAAGTTTTCGAACAAATCTGTTCGAGCAGATTTTGTTCGATCACACTCTGCTCGCTCGAAAATGAATTTTTGTGTTTCGAGCGCTCGAAATCCGCTCGTTGCACACCTCTACCTCCAGGACGTTACGTCTCAGCTGTAGTACACCACTAGCGCCATACTGCGTCCAGTCCATGAACTTATTGACTGTAGTGGTATATCTCACATGTTGCAGTCCAGAGAACAAAATTTGTGGGTTTCGGTGTGTGGATTGAAATCCAAGGGACTTCAGACACTTGCAACATTTACCAAACGGCAAAATGATTCACGGATTTGGGATATAATTATAGCTATCCACGAGTCTAGTGGTGTAGCGAAAGCACTTACAAGTATGATGTTAATCCTCACTATTCGTACATTACATATTCAGTTATGTAAATGAAGGTGAACTAACAACCATGATGGCCTCCACTAACGAGAACTAACTGAAGCCTATCTAAAGATGTGATTTTCGTTAGTTACTAAGCATGCCGAGGTTAACTGTGAATTTAGCTTATCTAACATATAATGCGATCGTCAACAAACATCAACTAACGAAATCTAACGATCAACTAATGAATTGCGTCATTTTTAGGTAAATTGTTTTCTGGTGAGGGCTAATTTCACAACGGTTCATTCGACAATTGAATGGTGAATATGCAGTAGACGAAAAGCTGTCTGGACATCCTTCAGTGTATTCCGAAGAGGATTTCTACCAAGCCATAAGAAAGAACCCGAATCAAACCTTAGAGGAATTAGCGAAAACCCTTCCAGGTACACAGGACAACAGTTGAAAGACAGCTTTTGTCTTACTAAGAATAGTGGAAGGTTCTTGATATATCTGCAGAATTAGAGTAGTTGCAAAATATGAAGAATATCATGCATGGATTAAATATGAATTCAACAAATAATAAAAGTGACGATTATCAATATTAATCCACAACTTGAAAAATATCATCGACGGCCAGGATTCGAACCTGTGACTTAATAGAAATTATTTTTTTCAATCCACCACATTAACCACAGACGAAAGCTTTCATTTATACAAGGTCGGATGTCATATTTGCACTTAATTTTTTTCAGGATACCAGAAAACCAAAGAAAATGAAATCCAGAATGCATTCCATATTATTAGCAAAGGCACAGGAAACAGGTCTTTCAAAATTAGTATCAACATTTTCACAAGTTCGTTTCATTTCGTGCGTGTCTTCTGAGCACGTGGATATTGTGCAAATAAGCAAGCATGTTTATAGGACAAACATGTGTATAAGAATGTAAACATGTAGTGACACACATAGGAGCAGACGACAGTCAGTTCCACAAATAAGCACCAGATGGAGCGAATAGCAGAAGATAGAGGGAGCCGGAATCAATGTAGGAGAAGCAAGAAGAACCACCCCTACAATCACCTATAAAATGGGCCATCGCAAGGCAAGATGTATCACTCGTTTCCCGGGTGATCAGCTCCTCTCCTTCTTCCGTTCGCAGTTGGCACTGTGACTGGAACACTCCTTGGTACGCAGTTGGCTCTGTAACTGGTACCTTCCCGCACACGCAGTCGGCTATGTGACTGGTGTGTACTCTCACCTTAAAACCTGACTTCTTCCCGTGCGCAGTTGGCTACGTAACTGGTACAACTCCCGGCATGGTTGGCTATGTAACCGGTGCTATCCTTCATACCTGATCCTCTATCGATCATCCAAGAAGAAGAAGAAGAAGTCGTCTTAAAAGCCATCCTTCTAAATACTCTGTAATTAGTTTCCTACGGGACGGTGATTTTGTCAACATTACTATCTTTTATAAATAAATGGTTGAGGGCTAAAATCTACTCCCGTGTATTAATTGTCTCTACCGTACAGAAATATAAGGAACATTACGTTATAATTGTCCCGTATGTACGATCTGTATATAATCTTGTGTAACGATTTTATTCATTGGTATGCAGCTGGCTATGTTGATTAAAAACGCTCTAGTTCAGAACCAAACAAGGAATAGAGGATGGAAAATAGCCAGCAAAGACAATAGACTCATAGTAAAAGTAAGAGAGAGTGAAGTATTTCTTTGTTCTGTATGTTCTCGCTTCTTTATCTTCAGCTGCAGAAGCCAGGCTGCAGAGAGGAGAGAGGGGGATCTTCGCTGAACTTTCATAAGGTGCTGGGATTGTGGGTTTCGTTAACTCGGAGCTCCTTTTGTATTTTTGAATTTGCGTCGGTTAGGGGCCAGAGCTATTTAAGATCGCTGTTTCCCGCCGTGTGGACACAGTGTAGCGCCGGCAATGAACGGGGAAAGAAGCTGAGAGGAAGACATAACAATGTGTAAGGTCCTAGTAAGTCGAAGCTATCGTTCGTAGAGATGAATTTGAGACGCAGAATTTGACTTAGTTTTTGGAGCTGCCTATCGCGTGTAGTACAAGCTAAGATTTCATGTCGCCTGCTCCGATTAATTAGCTGCAGAATCGTTGAGCAAGTTTATCTTGGTGGCGCTTATACTCGTAATTCGAAACCGGAAGTTTACGTTTAGTACTGTTATCAAGGGAGAGCAAGTTTTGAGCCTAGCAGAATTCAATTCAGAATCGAGCTTGTAATGTTGATTTATGATGTTGCTAATCACTTCAAGTTTTCTAGTCTCGTCTAAGGACGCCCTGGATATCAACCTGAGGACGAAGGCAGAAAATAGGCGCCTGGGTGGAACAATAGTAAAATCATCTTGATTACTCTGCCTCATGATTGGTACGTCCGGGAAAAGTCTTAAGAGATGAATATAGAGAAAGACTGGCACTAAAACTACGCGTCAATTCTAAACTGAAGCAAAAACGTGATTTTTTTATGTTACAAGTTTTTTTTTGTCATTTTCGGTTTATTGGTCAATTATTTTGTGTCTAGATTATTTTTTTTTATCATTTTCCAAAGATTATCATTTTATTTTTGACATTTACAACTTTAAGTAATTGCTTAGACGTTTCACACTAACGAGCACGCTAAAACTAAAAATAAAGCTTAGGATCATAACAACAGAGGTTGGAGTAAAGATATGCCAGGTTAAGGTCAGACTACTGAGGAGGTAACGGAAGAATTTGTTGCAACCGAAAACTATCTCTAAAATATTCTTTCCTTTGTTCATTTAGTTACTCCAGAAATATGTGAAAATGATTGAGGAACTGGCCGCGAAAAAGTTGACCGAGGTCAAGAAAACTTAACCACCACAAGGAAGGAAAATCAAGGAAAAACAAAATATTTTTGTACCTCCGTTGTCTGCAATGGACGGAAACGTTCCTTCATCCTTCTCACGCTACAGTCATGTTGCCAAATTAAACTTTGTGCCTAAAAGTACATTTGTATGTAAGTTTCCTTTAAACCAGTTCGTTTCCCGAAAAACAATTATATCCACTAGTTCGCAAGAGGTATGTTTTATTCTAACCCATATTAGATCAGATTATAGTATTAGGATATTATTTAAACCCCGATAGCTGAGTAACCTTATTTCAAGCTTGCCGTTCTAAGTATACAAGCTTACATCAAGCTTGCTAGTTGACACTTCTAAAGTTTGATGTAAGCTTGGCATATCAAGTTGTCACAACAAGCGTGAAACAAGAAAACATAGCAAACAGCTTTCTTAATCACACATCTACCGAGCCAAAGCTTTACTTATACAACATGCTTACCTCACAAAGTCTCGCCGACAAAACACATTCCGGAATGTACGTAATTTAAATCAAGTTCCAACACATGCGTGTGCAATAAATAAATGGACAAAACACCGAACCTGACTTACCTAACTCAACCAATCAATGGTCATTAATTTTTAAATTTCTAAATACGTGCAAAAGAAAAGAAAGTTATTTTATTTTATTTTTTAAAAAAAATAACCACATCAGGATTCGATCCCTGGACCTTCGGATCTTTCCGATACGTTAACCATTGTACCAGGTTCGTAACTTTCGTGTAGTGGCTTGTCAGCATTCTTTACGGTTCAAGCAGTACTGCCTCCACCTGAGGTGGACTGAACTACTGACGTAACTTACGGAATGTGATTTGTCGGCGAAACTCTTCAATATGATCACGTCGTCTGTACAGTGGCGACACAAGCCAAAATCAACTGCAAATCAATGTTGTCACAAGCTTACATGATATGTGGCAAGTATCGACCGATAGAAATCGATGTCACAAAAGGATCGGGCACAGTCCCCTTGGTCTAGTAGAGGTAACGGACTTTAGATTTGAATCGGGAAACACGCAGTTCGAGTTCTGCTGCTGGTAGTTCCGGTCATACTAACTAAAGTTCTTCAGGAATTTCCTCAATTTTACCAGACAAATGGGATGGTACCTTGACTATGGTCCTTTGTTCTCCATCCCGCTCCATTTCTTCTGCAAGTACAGAGGGATGTTATCCCCTAGACTTTAGATCGTAGCAGCCTGTTCAAGCCATACACCATGAATTAAGAAATTAATTAATGATCACAATATTAAATCAGAATTAAAAGACTTATCTTACCCCACACCGTTCCATGTACTGCAGGGCTACATAACCAAAACTTGTATATAAAGGCGAAAGCAGTTTCCATCGAAACTGAAATATATACAATACAGCAGTTTAACTTCAACAATGATAAAAGATGACTATTGAAACACACAAATTGAATTTAAACATATCAGTGATCAATATTAACATTATTGAGTTTTATAAAATTAATACCCGTTGAAATTTCAACGGTATTTTTTTCAACAAGAATATCTATGCAATAAGTTGGACCCAGTAATTATTCATTCTTATTTATATTCAATAACATATCTAGTAATAATAATAGTCTATTTCTAAAGAAACATAATACACATATAAACATTTAAACTAAATTGAATTTTGGATAAGTTGTGTGAGTTTTGACCTTATCTATTGTATTTTAACAGCATAATATTTATTATTATTATTATTATTATTATTTGCAAAAGCATTAAAAATGTATGTACGATGAATATGCACTATTGTAACATTGGGCAAATGCAGATACAGAAACGCAATGAAACATTAGAATGAAACATTGACCTGCCGTTTGGCCAAATGGTAAGCAGGCTGGTATGTCCTTCATGGGCGCCATCTTGAAGTCCGTCGTCTTCAATCTTGACTAATTTCTTACAATTTAAGTGGATTGTGTAATATGTTATTCTGAGTTAGCATTTTATGAGAAGTAAGTTTCTGCAGTCAGTTTTGCCGTAAATGAATTATTGTGAGAAACAAGGGCAGACTATGTGACCGTAGTATAGGTTAATGACCCCAGTAGTACACAAACGTGCTTTGAACGTTGAATTTTTGTTTATTTCGTTGAATAGCCGTTATCAGTTGAAAAAATTACGTTTAATTTTAAATCACGTTTCAACAAGGACTTGATATTGTTGATCAGATGTTAGTTGAACGTAGATTCAACTGTTATTTTCAACTATGGTGTAGATTTCGTTTCATGCTACTCTTTCTAATTTAATGAAACAACATTTGTAATTAAAAGCTGATTCAATGCCATTAACTATCATTTTGTGTCCTGTTTTGGATGTTGGAAACACGTTAAATTTCAATCTATATTCTAACGAAAATTTAATTTCGTTGATATAACGTTAATGTCACGCGTTTTCAACGGTTATATTGAACTGTGCTCTAAATTATCTTTCCAAGTTAATTGCATAAAAATTGTGCTTAAAACCGAATAGATTAAAATTACCTACGTTTCTCATGTTCTCATTTACATGTTGAAAAATATTGAATTTCAAACTATATTTCAACGAACATTTAATTTCGTTAATAGGGCGTTAATGTCAAGTGTTTTCAAATATAACAAAGATTGCGCTTTATACGCGTTTTTCTAAGGCACCTTATTGAAAAATAGAAATTTAATAGTGCAACGATTGTCAATGTGTTAAAGGAGGAAAAATGCGCATAACAAAGAAAGAAGGAAAGTATTCTTTATTCTTATTCTTACATGATGGTGAAACGACATGTCTGGATTTGTGGCGAGTGCATTCTAGACTGCCTGGTATTACAGATACCGTAAAAGAGTAGTGACTTTCAAGGCAGATCCATTAATGAAGGGATAAGGCGATGCGCTACCAACGACGAGTGCAGAACGTTCCGGCTTCAAACCCTACCGTAGACAGTTGAATAATTTGCTGTTGGAAAATTAATACTGTATATCATGATGAAAGCAACAAACAAACTGTAACTAAATGTGTAGCTATACAAATAGACATTAACGAGACTCTGTTTTGGTCCGTTTCTTCATCGTCCGCTTCTTGATTGCAACTTGTTTCTTCTCAACCATTATTCAACGTCGAATAAACCGTTGAACAGGCAGACATTTCGATACATTTACAACGTTAAAATGACGTTTCGGTACTAATGTTTAATCCACGCTTTATCAACGGTTGTGTGCTACTGGGTGATGCAATTGCCTGAAAACACCCATTTCGTTTTGAAATAATGAGGGAAATGAAAGCCACATGCATACGCATTGTTAGTGGGTATAGCGCCCTATCAATATGGATTGGTATTCATTTGATCTTCATTTCCTCCGTAATTTCAACATGAAATTGATTGCGTCATTACTCTGTGCTAGTGTCACACACTCTTATCTATCGCAATAATAAATGTATGGAAAATCAGACTTTCGGAACTTATTTCTCGTAAAATGCTAACCCAGAAAGACATATTACACGACCACCTTCCCATTTAAGATATCAATCGAGATTCAGTATGGCAAACTTCCAAATTGCGGACACATCCGACAGTAGGTAGCGTCTGCCACCCAATACCCATTACCGTGTTTGCTTTCCATTTCTTTCAGCAACTTATAAGGGTATTTCCCCACATGTGTATCACTCTCCACAGACTTTTATATCAGCGATATCTCTCAAAACAATCGCGCTCGAGTGTTCAAAAATTGTATGCTCACATAAATTGACATTATAAATAATAATGATATATATATATATATCGCCATATTCGAACCAGAAGCTACTATATGTCCACTTCAGCTGCTTTTGAGAAAATTCCGTTTTAAAATTTGAAGTTCCATTTAAGGTCCGTGTTAATTCATTACCATTCTAACATCTGTAGCCACTTGGAGGTCGTTTTGTGAGATATTGTTTTGGGGGTTGATGCCCTTCAGTACAAGGTCTGTGACTTCAGAGTGAACTACATTCTGCCAAAAAGTGAACATAGTACCTTCTGGTTCCAAGGTGACGATATATTCTTCCCCATCACTATGTCTGCGTGTTAACCTGGGCAACAATGATATGAATTTAGATACATGGCTGCCAGCGATTAATTTCTTCGTGTATGTTTCAAATTTTCTAACAAAAGTTCTTTGTTAGGCTACAGAAATAAATCTAGGATTAAAATGGGCTAAAGAAAACATATCTGGACAAAAATTACATATAAATTTTGACATGTTCGAGGCAATATTAATGGACGAAGTTTTTCATGTACGAAAAACTATAACAATGGAAAACGGATCATACATTGTTCCTAACCAACACAATGTATAAAATATCCTAATATCTTAATACGTAATTCGAGGTATAATTCTTGGAAGGAATTCCTTTATTTAAAGTGTCAAACTTACTAACACATAACAACACTTATTCATTCATAAATAATTGCAATAACGAATCGAACCCTTTCGAGATAACAGTTGTGTACTTATTTTATAAGGCAATGGGAAAGAAGTATACCGTTTGATGTCAGAAGATTGACTTCCAAGAGTTTTGAACAATGACTTTTGTCTATGGAAGTAATCCTGAGAAATCGATAATGAAACATTTTTGTCAGATAAGCTAAAGCAATTAAAACTGTTCATTGTAAAGCTGCATAAATAGACTGATTCGATACTTCATTATTTATTAGTTTGCATTTAATGATGTCATGGCTTGTGTCGTCCAGGATCTATTATTGGAACCCAGGAAATATTTTTCTATGATAACCCCTGTAGCACACATACCTGTTTTCAACGCTGATTTTAGGTTCATTTTGTTGATTAACCGTTATCGGTTGAAAAAAAATACGTTTATTTTTAAATCAGATTTCAACAAAGAAGTCATTGCGTTGATAAGACGTTAATACAACGTATATTCAATATGTCATTTTTAACTATGGTATAATAGATTTTGTTTAATGCATTTCTTACTAATATTATGTGAAAAAATATAATTAAAATGTAATTGAATGACGCAAACTAATTTTGGTGTTCTCATGTGCACTTTGAAAACAGATTGAATTTTAAAACATATTTCAAGGAAGATATAATTTCATTAATACGACGTTATCGTGACGTACTTTCAAGTTTCAACTATCATTCATACTATGTCCTAGATTGCGTTTCACACTTGTATTTCTAATTTAATTGCTTACACATTATAATTAAAAGCAAATACAATGAAAATAAATATATTTTTCATGTTTTCATTTGCATGTTGAAAACAAGTTGAATTTTAAACTATATTTCAACGAACATTTAATTTCAAGGATACAGTAAAAGAGTAGTGACCTCTAAGTGGTAAACGCGTCGAGCTACCAACGAGAAGTGCAGAACGTTCCTGTGTTCGAACCCCACAGCAACTTCTCGGATTATTTAATGTTGGAAAATTTACACCGTATATCGTGATAAAAGCAACAGATAAAATGAAACAAAATGTGTGTATACCAATAGACAGCATTCGTGCTCTGTTTTGGCCAACTAAACACGTTTCTTTATCGTTTCATCTCAACCATTATTCAACGTCGAATAAACCGTTGAACAGGCGGACATTTCGGTACACTTACAACGTTAATATGACGTTTGAGTACTAACGTTTAATCCACGTATTTTCAACATTTGTGTGCTACTGGGGAAGAAGAAGAAATAGTGACTGAAAGAATAGAATGAAAGTGCATAAACTCGACGGAATATTTATACAAACAATTCCGTTGTCAGTGATTACCCTTTACAACAGATGTTGTATTGAATGCTGTTGTACTACAAGAAATTAGATTATTTATTCCTGACATTTGCCAGAAATCAATGAGAACATTCCATTTCTGGAAGTTTAAAAATCTTATGTGACTGAGTGTATCAGAAGAAAGCGAAGAGTTGATTCATTTCCACACCAACTGACTCCCAGAATCGCATGAGAATGCTCTCTGTTCTAACGAAAATAGAAGAGTTAGCCTCGAACTGGGTTGTCGGTGCGGAGCGTGGACACTTAGTCCACTTCTTGGATCTGATTCTGTTTCAAAGCTCGAAAGTGACGATTCGATTTTCATCGTCGCTTCAAAACGTCAGGCAGGGTTACCAGACAACATTGCCCCAGGCACAAGCGGCAAGATGAAAGTGAAATGTCCGCTCTTAAAAACAAAGATCAACGAACTAGTACGAGGTATAGAACATTGGAGAATATACACCGAAGTTTAACAGAGAATACTCGAAAGAAGAGATCAAGGAGGCAAAATGTGACTACAAGATGACGCCATTCGTCCTAGAAGCTACATCGAAAGAAAACAGTCAATGAAGTGATTTAGATCTGCAATACGTTTAGCTCGCGACTGTAGTGAACGGAATAAGCAAGAACTGAAAGAACGAATGGAACAACGTCAACTGTTGCTTGTGCAGATCGGATGTCCACAGGCTCAACACTTTTTTCTTCCTCCTCCACCACCACGCGTTGAACCTGACGGACACGAAAGAACAGAAGATCACGAAGAGGAAAAGAAGAAGAGGAAATAAAAGAAAGAAGAAAAAAAGGAAAGCGATAATCATTGCTGCAACTCTTGGAATTGGATTTCTATATTATTATTATAAAGAATATAAGGCCTCAAGGGGATCGTCATGAAATACCATGGGATATGCGGCTTCTATAATTTTCCATCAACGATGTTCTGGGATGTTTCCTAAGATGGCTGCGGGAAATTAATAGTTAGAAGAAATGGAAAACGGTAGAAAATGATTGTATATTTATTGTTTTGACTTGTGAGAATGTTTGGCACCATCGCTTTATTGTATTATTCTAGATGGTCATGGTCTAAAGAAAACGGAGAAGTGTTTCGATGAAGCGAACGCTGTCGAAGGATGAACAGCAGGAAAAGTACGTACCCTCAATCTTTTGATCCCGAGAAAGAGGAAGAAATACAAAAGGAGAAACAGACCATGTCATCAAAGATCAACTGAAGAAATGAAACGGAAATAAATACAAAACGATATCGATAGGGAACTATACCCAGGAACAATTTGTATGCATTTGGGTTTAATTTCTTTTGTTACATGAAAACAACATTGGTGTTTTCAGGCTATTGCGTCATTACCCGTATAAAAGTGGCATATACACTTATATCTCACAGTAATATATTTACGGAAGAAGTGACTTCACTAACGTATTTCTCGTGCAATTCAAGCCCAGACCCTCTTCCTATTTAAGCAAATCAATCGATTCAAGATGGTGGCCATGATGAACATACCCTCCAAAAAGTAGCGCCTTCCATCCAGTACCCATACTGTGTATTTGCTTTTTCCATCACTAACCACAGATAGAATTTGACTTTCATATCATCGATATTTCCCAAAGTAATTGCGCTCGAATGGTCAAACTTTGCATATGTACATATTTTGACATTGCAGTCATGACGGAAGAAAAAATATATAATTATTTTCTGTCCCATCTGTATGTTTGCTTGTCAACGTAGTTCTCAAGCTAGGCCCTAGCTCATTATTTTTTATCTAACCTAGCCCACGAAGGCGCACCAAACCTTTAAAGTGACATGTCATTGGATATCACACTTTTTTTTTTGTCATTTCTCGTAAATTCTTCTAACAAGGAAACTGTCCCCGGTGGGACACGAAAATTAGCATGGGACTTCTGCAGTGCATTGATGATGTGTTCAAATGAACATTCCTGTAGTACTACGTTTCGGAGTTTCGCGGAACACGAATTACATACAGAACTCCAACATTTTCGACATATTGTTCTGAACGCCTGAAGAGCAGGTAACACTTATTTGTTGAAGTTATGCATTTCTCATTCACTCTTACATATTCCCATAGGTTACACTGAAGATAATTTATATGTTAGATTAAAGTTATTGATGAAGTTCACGTGTTAATTAATTGCTCTAATCCCTGCCAAATCCGAACATTATATAAATACAGGGTGGCCCAAAGGAAACATCCCATCCCATTAATTTTGTAACCAGAATGAGTCACGACACATACCCCCTTTTAATTTAAAAGAGAACGAACCATCGTGGTCAAGGATTGCACGCTGTCCAATGTTAATGTGGTTAATGTGAAAAAAAAAGGTTAAAATTTTCCGCTCTTGGCTGCAGCCTACTCAGCCTATTTAGAAATCCGGCCCTGATTACAACACAGCAAATGGTCTTAAAAAGGTGGTAACTGCAGCGCTTCTTGCACAATCATATTGTGTAGTGCATCACAAAGTGTCCACTTTTCGCTTAATTTCGTTAATTTAGGAGTTATTTACGATAAATAAATAAAATCAGTAATTTGATTTCATGTTAGTCAAGCACCTTAATCTATCTTTTTTTTTTCTATTACGTTTTCAGGTTCTCTGATCGGAAAATGGAGGGAGTTCAGTTTATTGAAAGCACGAGAGGAAAAAGATTGTTTGTTTACGAAGGTTACAAGTTCAATCAAAAGAAAATCAGAAAGATGGTTCGGGCTGTTGGCAATGTGTACATAAATATCGGAAGTCAGACCCATGCAGGGACAATGTCACTATAAATGTGGGTAATCAGATTATTCGTAAGCAGATACATTCTTGCGTTCCCGATGTGGCTGCAATTCAAGTTGACATGTGTGAAAACAGTTGCAGGAAGAGGACTAGGGAAGAACTCACACCAGTTCCTAAGATATTTGAGGAGGAATGTGGTTAAGCAAGATATAGAGGTCTGGATTTTGTTACCAAGAAGCCGTCTCTGTCAGGTTATAAGTCCAGCATGTACAGAGCTGATGCAACGTCCCCAGGACTACCGTTGTCAGTGAAATCGGTGAGCGACATTAGGTTTCCGGAAAACATATTGAAGGCATCAGACGGAGAAAAGTTTGTACAATTTGATAAGTATTAGTTTCCATAGAAACTGCTGATTTGTTTACTTTTCTTTATATTTTCATATATTTCACTTTTGCAACTGCTTGTTTGTTTCGAGGTAGATTCTTTCCTCCGAGCGATAAAATCGGAGCTCATAACTATCAATTGTCACATTTGTCATCACGAGCGCTGAAGTGGGACAAACCATGCTCCTTTACGAGAAGCGATGAAGTGGGACGACACCAATTTAAATGTACAACAAACACATTAGGCCTCCCGTGAGTTTGGCTGACAAAGTGATCAAAGTCGGTAGTTTCTGTATTTTGGCCTTTTGACGTCAAAGATTTATTGAGAAGAAGGGATGGTAGTTTGGTGACAAACAACTGCATCTTGAACTTGCGTCTCGTTGCCACGTTACAATTGAGGACATTGCCGAAAGAAGGGTTCATAGCGCAAAAACGCATTTCTGGTAAACAGCTGGTAAAGATTAAGGTTGAATACTACCAAGAAGTTTTTGAAAGAATATTTATGTCGTTGACACCAGTATGAAGCACAGAGAATCAGATTTGAATACTGTTAACTAACCTCTAGAATTCAAAGTTTGCGTGAAAATTGTGTACGCATGTTATGTGCCCTTTTGACGACAATCAAAGATTTCATGGTGCCACAGCCTAAACGGCTGGAGCTAGAGAAACGAAATTTGGCATGACGGTACATCATCACCATCAGGTTACGAAAATATTACAAAATGTCTCCAAAGATGCAATCTTGGATCCAAAATGGCGAGCTCCAAAAATTAATATTGAACACCGTTTCAGCTAGAGATACGAAATTTGGCATAAACGTGTATTATCAAGAGTAGTTTCGGAAAATATTGAAACATTTTGAAAAAAAAAATCGCCATCTTGGATTCAAAGTGGACGCGCAAAAGCATTTTAAACACCGTTCTATCTATGGCACTAATTGCTCCAATTCACTTTGAATAAAAAATAATATATTTTTTCCGGTGACGGGCTAATTCACTTATGCTTATGTGTGATCTGTGTGAGCTAACGAATAAAGATATTGACTTGAAATTTGCAGGACATGTATATATATATCCGAACAAAAACACCAGAGGTGCAAAAAGTGGAGCCAAGTTCTTTAGCCCTAAAAAGGTGTGAAATGGGAGACGGATGAGCCAAGTTCCTTGGTGACAGCATGTAACAGGAACAAAGGAACTTCGCGCGGGCTGGTAACAGCCTTAGGGTTGGTGGCGGTGGACGTAGGGGGTTTTAAGATCCCCACCACCCTTATAGCTTGAGGATGATGAACCTTGCCACCTCGCGCCAAGTTCCTTTGTTCCTGTT